>JAYMTP010000842.1:0-28548 GCA_036897365.1 Geranium brycei | reverse complement strand
CATAAGCATATCATAGGGGTGTTACTGTTATTAGACATAACAAGGACGTTAGACACAAAGTCACGTAAATAATGCAAGCCTTTTCTTTATCTCACATTTCGTTTTATTGGACTTTAATAATATGTCAATCCAAAGAAAGTGTAGAGGACAAAAGTGACAATTCAAGTTCAAGATGTGCATGATCGTGAAAAGAATAGAGAGAGATAAATGACAATTCAAGATGTACATGATCACTTAATATGGCGTAACATGATTACGTATATACCCCTAAGTGTCATTTCTCTCCTAGGTCTTCTTTCTATTTTCAATTTTTTCGTTACACTTATTTTTGTTTTATTCACCATTTCAACTTTAAAAGTGATTTGATTTTCATGTATATTTAGTACACTAATTTTATACTTCAAAAACTTGCACAAAATTAAGATTAACTATACTATATTTGACACATAATTCAGCCTTAGTTTTCTCCAATGGTCAATTTGGATGTTGATTTCTAACTTGGTCAATGATTATAAGAAACTTTAGATCTTATTCAAAACAAATATAATTTAGTTCTGCACAAAAATATATTATTCAAATTTAATCCATTAATCTTCGTCTCTAGCGAATACCACATCGCCCTAACTTTTGGGTTCATCAATCCATCTTTTGTGACCAAAATTTGCAATTTGCAGTTTTTAGATTTTTTTTGTAAAAGAAAGAATAGAACCTTTATGATTTGTTTAGCATCTTATTTTAATGAGTTTTGCTTAATTTTAAGGTTTAAAAATAAACCCATCTTTCATTAGATTTGGCCTCATTGATTAAAATTTAAATGATATTTAGGGGTGTTTTAGTCATTTTAACATTAACCTACAATAGACTGAAAATGTAATTAAGTGAGAGAAAAAAATTCTAAACACACCTCTCCGACAAAAAATTTAGTCAACTCTATCTAGGTGAGACATGTATTAAGTCAACTGTATTTATGTGAGATTATTTCAAATTACTAAACAAGTTTATCATCGGGCATACATAAGGAGTCATTATTTTGCTCCGTCTAGCGATCATCTATGACTTTGCCATTTCCGCTAAAACCCTAGAACCACCATCGTTTATCTTATCTTTAGTTCATTTTAAAAGCTTCTCAATTTCTACGTTCCTACTTGGCTCTCCACTTTGACACCTAGTGATGCAGCTTGATTGAGTTCGTTGTTGATCAATCAAAGAAGGAGGTCCGCTTTAATTTTTCATTAAATTTCCTCAGTTCACCACTCAAATTCAATTTCTTCAAATCTAATTTCACAATAATCTATTCCGCCCACCAAAATTATCCTCATGTCATTGGTCTTGCTAGTTGTTACTTATTGCATATGAAAAAATGTACGTACCAATTCTGGTTCGTTAGGAAACATGACAATAATCGATAAATAGCCAAAATGGTATGGTATATTGTATTTATATGGTACCAATTCTGGGCAGATATGATTTCTAATTTCTTGGAAATATTATCGTTTTCTTTAAAGCTTTATGATAAGCTATTTTAGGGGGAAACATGAAATTAGTTTGTTGACGATACAAGAATCTTCTATTAGTTAAAATGAGAATTCAGAAATAGGGAGCAAAGTAGGCAGCCTATTATGTGACACCATTTCCATGGCAATAATTTTGGAGGCCCCATATTTTCTTTTTCTTCTCATTTCCCACTAAGAATGATAATTATAATATTGTAGAAACAAAGAAAAATAAATAAATGAAACCTTTCTTTTTGTTTTCTTATTTATTTGAAAGTCCTGTCTACCCGATACAAGCCCGAAGACCAGCTGAACTCACAAACCCAAAGGTATTTTTTGAAAATATTTTTTATGGCTCGAAGAGAAATTGCAAAGTAAATTTTGAAAGATTTGTTAAATATTATTTCTAGAATGTGGACATATATTTTAGTGAAATCGGTTATGCTATTGATCTAATATACGTTATGAACTTCTTTTTATATTTAATTTATAGGGGATAGGGTTTGAAAAATGAAATGTATTGTCAATTTGTTAAAAATTGTATAATGACACTTAATTACCTTAACTATTGACTTTTTTCACAAAACAATTTTATAATAGAGTAGTTATGTGACAAAAGTAAATAGTTTGTATGCTTAAATGTCATTCCCTAAAAAAAGTTAAATTTATTAGGACTTAGTTTAAAATGAAAACGACGTTTACTATCTATTCGCTGTAAACTTTTGTCACATTCGAATTTTACTATGTTTTTTAGCTGAACTCAAATATAACGACATCAACTATTTCAAGTTGGAGCGAATCAACTTTTTTCATTTGAGTTGAACCCTGAAAATTTTACTTTAAAATGTTAATTTACAAACCTAATTTTGAGAAGAAAAAATGTATCTTAGTTCAAAATGGCAACAACAAAAAATCATCAATCCTATGAATTCAGAAAAATTGTACTATGAATTATTCTAATTTTGCAAAAAATAGTTGTAAACTTACCGTTTCATTGCAAAATGTGTACATTTTTCAAAAAAATGATGAAAATGTCCTTAAAGTTATTTTTCCAAAAAATTAAAATAAAAAATAATAATTTTCTACTCGGCCTTGACGGTTTTTTCTTTACCCTGAACTCGTCTAAATCTGAAATTTCACAGGAGGACATAAATGGTATGCGGGAGAATAAAAAAATCGATGAACTCATGTAGAGAAAATACATTTTATAATTATAAAAAAATTCAAATGATTTAAGGGCATTTTTGAAAAAATATATATAATTTGCAAAACATGGTAAGTTTATAGTCACTTTTTGCAAAACTGAAAGTTCACTATCACTTTTTTTTGTAAAATTGAAAACGATCGTGACAACTTTTTGAAATTTACCCAAAAATCTTATATAACAATTTAAGAACGAATTGTTATTTCTAAAAAAAATAGACTAAATTTACAAAGTAAAATATTTTTTAAATGTTAAAATCTTTTATAATATCTTAAATATAACTATCTTAATACGAAAATAAAATATAACTGTAAAAATGACACTTTAGTACACTTGTATTGATAATTTTCACTTCAATATATCTAATTTTAATTTTAATTTGTGCGATGCCCTAATTAACATTCTAGTAAACTTCCATATTGATTGTCCTTCTCGTTTCTTGATCATTATCTCAATTGGTAGCTCTCGGTTGCAGCTCTCGACGATAAATGATGGCCTAAAAACAAACACATTGTTTGATATATTGTTTAGAACTTCTCAACTTTCAAGGAGTAACCCTCGAAGGTTACTGTTGAATTTTCAACTTTTAGACTGACAAAGGTTAAAAGGTACAAAATGATAAGTTATTTGGATAATTATTTCATAGTCAAAGTAAAAAAAAAATTTACCTGACTGATGGGTGAAAGTGGAGAAATCATCTTAATAGTTATTTCTTATTAACAATATAATAAATAGTCAATTGCAAAGATTACCTACAGTGAACTTTTATTATTGCAAAAACTAACCGTGAACTTACCACTGTTTTGAAAAATGTGTAGTTTTATTTAAACGTGATGAAAATGCCCCTAATTTTTTTTTAGAACTCCCCTAGAATGAAGTTTTAAATAATTTGTTCTCAAATTGAGCTCGTCAATTTCCCTCTTCTGGGATAGAATATCACCGGCCCATGACATGATAAATCGACAGCGAAAACAGAGAAACATACCAACTCGGTAGATGGAGAAGAGAAAAATATGAGACCTCGGGTTGAAGAAAAAAATAATTTTATTTAAAAAATAGTTAATTCCATGGGTATTTTGTTATTTTTAGACAAAATTACACATGTTGCAGAAAAAAATTAGAGAGAGCCTCGGTACACAATAATTTGTTTTTTGAAAATACTCAATGTCCTTTTTGTACATTTTTCAGTGTTTTAAACATCAGCCAAGTCGGATGCCTAGTCGGGAATTTTTACAACATTGACCCAGTATTATGTAATCGATCAGTTTAAGTCGAGTAGATCTGGGCGGGTTTAAACAAAAATACATTTTAAAAAATAAAATGAAAAATACTTAAAACTAAAATAATTTATATTAAATGCTTATCATGGGAATTGACCAAGGCAATGACCGCAATCTGATGAGCCAATTGGTGGGGGTCGAGGTCGATTCGTTCCTCCTGTGTCAATATGAGTAAATCCTCAATCTCATATAGGTACACATTGTCGAGAAAGCCATCAGTTCCCATAATGATTATGTCTCCGGGCATCACTGTAAAGTCAATCAGTTGGGTGGCGCTGGGTTGATCGCTCTTCTTATTGCTCCCCCACTGGAAAGGGCAATTGAAGCGGTGTTGTTGGGTCAGGGATGCAAACATGCACAACTTGTCTCGAAAGTGTTAAGGAACGCAGGATCTCATACACGCAGGGGAAGCAAATATTAAAAAAATTAACCGTGTTGTCCGTCACAAGGATCTATTGCAAATTTAGGATTAATCGATTAAAGGGATTGAATCAATTTACCTCTTGTAGACCCGGCTTTCAACAACCTTTGAGAGATAAACAGGTTCTTCACGAATCCAGACTTGCGCCCAAATCCTATTAGGTCGGCCTACATACCTCGTCTCTACAAGAATTTAAGTCCACGTAGTTCATCTCGAATCGATGAAAGCGTCTCCAACGAGATGCGCCCTCTACCGGTATCCACACGAACAAGTCTTGATCGAAACTCGACGAAGATCAACCTACTAGAATTAATCTCCTCAAATAGATCTTAATCAACTCCTTTGATTAGAGATCTAGAATATTTAAGTGATTGCTAATATTGCGAATTTCGCATTAGGGTTTCAATTAAACCATGCAATATTTATAGACTTGGGTGTAGGATTTTATTCCTAATAAAATCTTTCCTTTTTCTGAATTCCTAACTCAGAAAAATATCCCAAAATTCGAATTTCCCAATTCATAATTTCTTATCTCGTTTCAGATTCAAAATCGGAAACTGAAAAGGAGTATGCGCCGTCGACACAGACCCACCGCAGGAACGTGGCCAACTCTTGGTCACAGATCCGTGGCCCCCACGGCTGTGCGTTTCTCACTTATTCTCCTAATAGGTTTCGTAAGACCACATAGTTTTGGGCTTGATCTTTATGTGTGACCCTGTAGGCTAATGAATCATTGACAATGGCCCTAATTCTCTATTCGGTCCACTCATCATAAGTGTCCTCTAGTAAGACATTATGATCAACCCAATGATTATGATGATCGATGATTCAACTTAACCTTTTGTTGTAACTATCATAATCCTTTTATCACTGGATATATTGAATGAACATAAGGCATAGAGTCATCACCCTTATATATTCAATCATGTTTCTTGATCTCGAGATGACTGAGAATGATAACTATTTATCAATAGTGTGGCCACACATTTCCTCTCAGACAAACTCATCAATAGGCCTTAAACAGATATCGTTCCCATAAGTTTATGAGGTACAAATCCCATGACCGTCATTCGTATTCTTTATACAACCAGTCGCACAGCTAATCATACCCTTTCATCACCCAATCACGGATAAAGTAGGTGAGTATGTCAAACTATGAAAGTGGTTATATAGAAATCAACAAAGAGTCTAAAGACTTAAGGATTCTATGATAATACGACAACTGAGTAATGCTCATGACTGTGTCTATGGCGCATGCTCAAGTCGGGTCGTCCAATATCATTTCTTTAAATGATATCTATAATCTGGCTTGGTAATCCTCTATATATGATCAGTAGAGCGTGATCATCAGTCAACCTCATACTGATCGCTTTACTTAGCATTGACCAGGGACATGTTAAATATAATTTCTAGCAATGTCTAAGGGTTCTACCATAATTGATGACACACTCGATGACCTTATACGAAATTAATATTTAACTCATTATCACAACATCATGATAATAAATGTGTCGTTTTATGCTGATAAATGATGTAATATTAATATATAAAAGTGATTGATCTAGGGCGTATTTACTTCAAAAAGACCCAGAACCCGCTGTCACCCACGTTGGCGGCTTCGAGGCGGTTTCCACGGAGCACGGCCACGCATGCAGTAGAAGAGCCTTGCGGCGCCCAGGAGCACTTGTAAGCATAATTCAAAACCCTAATCTGGTCAGCTTCGCCGCGGGCAAAACGCACGGCGCCGACCAAGTATGTTACCAACTCGCGAGCATAGACGTCGGAGTCAACGCCCTTCTTGGCCCATCCTCCAACCCTGTCAACCACGCCCAAGGCGTTCTTGCGCACAAAGTGGGCGTCTTCTCCGAGAGGACGCTCTGGGTTCAGTTTTGGTGTGTAAATTGACGCAATATCCATCACTTTCTATAAAAGAATAAGAACACGTGTTGCCCCTTTTTATAAGTTGGCATGCGTCGCCGCAACGCTAACATCCCTGGTCGGTCAATTTCTGAGTTGCAAACAAGCAATTTCGGGTTTTTATGGGAAACTATACTTTGGTGGGAAATGTTTGGTACCCAAAATAAATCCGATGAAGGTGTTCCTTAACGAGAGATGAAAAAAAATGAAATAAGATAATGACATGGTTTTAAAAAATTTGATAAATAATTAGGGGTAATTTTGTCATTTTGTAATGAACAGTTAGGGAAATCGATGGACCGGTCGAACCGGTTCAATTGTCCAGACCAAATTATAATTTTGGTTTATTATCGGTTCGACCTAAACAATGATGAATTGATTTCAAATCAATTCAGGGGTACTTTTATCTTTTTCAAAAAGTTAAGCTTTCCGTTCAAATTCTAATGTGTTAAAATAAAGTGTAAAAAACACAATTAACCGACCTGATTTCGTAGATTATGTGCTTATTTGGTTGATGATGTGCTTATTTCGTTGATGGGATCAAGGTATACAAATAATCACTTGATTAAGCCTCGGCTTTTGAGGAAAAGCGGGAGATGTTTGGTTTGGTTTGGTTCTATTCCGCAACGCTAACCTAAGTAATATGATTGGATCAAGGTGGTGAGGGTTAAGCCCGTTACTCTAATAAAGGTTATTGGACCGTTTATTTCCAAAGCCCAAGCCCAAGCCCAACTTTTGATGATAGTTTTATGAGTGCACAGACAGACCTTGCTGTCTCTACCGCTACAGAGACACGTGTGTTTTTGGCTCTGTACCTTCCCTTCCCCTCCAAAAACAAAAAAATATCTACCCATACACCCTAATTTTCTAATTCCTCAACAATTTTGTTTTCATTCAAAATAAAATTATTTCCAAGCCCCAAAAATGATCATTTTCCCAATTTCCCCCAATTATATTCCAAGTAAACAACAACGCTAAAAAACAACAGATTAAATTCTTCCCCAGAAGCAAATTCTCCATCTCCTCCTTTTTTCCGATGGATCAAAACGATCGAAAGAGGTTGAAGTCGTACAACAACATGGCGTCGCTGAGCCCGAGCCAGTCGGGTCGGTTCGAGATCCGGCTGTTCTACGTTCGCATCACCCCGTTCGTGATCGAGAGCGTCCCCGACCACCTCACACTCCGCCAGCCCCGCCGCGACCTCGGCGTCTCTCTCGAGATCAACGGCTCCTCCGTCGCGCCCTCTGCGCCGGCGTCCCTCACCCTCCGCCGCGACCGCGTCAACAGGGAGGCGCTCGAGGTCACCTACCTCAGCACCGACAGCGTGCGCCTCTCCGGCGGGCTCGAGTTCGAGGTCTACGAGCGCCACGACATGATCCTCTGCGGCTCTCTCGAGAGGATGGAGTCGTCGTGGGGCACGCCCACCGACGACTCCACGACCGGCTGGACCATGGACTGCTACACCTCCATCGGCTCCGGCATCTCCGCCTTTTTCCAGCCCAAATTGGGGGTTTCGTCGCCGTCTATCGAGGTTTACATTGCTGGGTGCTGCTCCGGTGTCCCGGTCATCTTGTCCAAGACGATTCAGGTCAGCCCGAGGAAGAGACTGTCTCGCCATCCGATTCTCGACGCCATTCCTGAGGATGAGGAGGTCCAAAAGGATCGCAACCGGTTGATCCATCATCGTCAATCACAGGTAAAGATATCATCAATTTACATTTCAGGGTTTTTTTATTATTGGATGCTTCATGATTGAAATTGAACATTTTTATGGGAAATGCTTAAGGTTATTGAAATGGGTTCGTTTTCAGCAAATTTGTGTGACCTGCTTTTCTTTCACATTGTTAACTTTATCAACGCCAGGTACTGTAATTTTTATTTGATCAGCAATCAAACGATAATAGTAAACAAGATAGGGCCAATTCCCAAGTTGGGAAAGAAAACTCTAGGAACAGGACAAGGAAAATGGAATGCAAAATTGAAGAAAATCAATGAGCTTAAGGAACGGCTTGGAGAGGCCGGGTACTGTAATTACTGGTAGGAGGGCGGGCTGGTATAGACATATAGTTACGATTACCTGTGGTAGCGGCTAACAATCTCTGTTGTGATGTGATACTCAATGTGGTGCTTTGGACCTGGCATTTGATAACAATCAGTGCTTCATTTTCTTTCCAACAAAAGTGTATATGTATTGATTGTAATGCATGCAACAGTGAGGTACGGGTATGAAGATTAGTTCTGTCTGGAATATGTTAATGATTTTAGATTCCTATTCCTTCTAGCCTTTAGCCGTTAGTGTACTATGTAATTCCCGTCTTTGTTTACCATGGAACACCTTTTTCGCATAAACTCGAGCTTCCAAAGGTCTACTTTTGGGTGCTTCTTTTTAGATTTGTGGTGAGCAGTTGTGCAAACATGTTAAAGTTGGAGCCTAGAATTAGGTCTTGATAATTTTCTTGCCAAACTAGGAATAAGATGTGGTGGGCAGTGTTCTAAAATCCCTGATTAATCCTCGATTAGTCCCCGATTAATCTTCTATAATTCCTGATTAATCCTTCAATCCGATTTATTTTCCGATTAATCCTTCTAAGGCTCTCTCCGTGGCGCCAGACTAACGTCTAGCGTTTTCTATAACACGGGTAGTAGGCCTCTTGAAACTCCTTGATTTTTCGTGGATATATATTAGTTACGCTGCATAAAAGTAATGCAACTGCTGAAAACTTTTCAATTGTTTTCATGATATATTCAGTTATGGTGGAGTACATGGCTAATGTATCAACCAATTTGCGACTTGTGTAGACATCTGAGGCTGGGGATAATTCCGACACAGATGAGAAACATGGACATAGATATTACTCGGAAGACATGTACACGGGCGAGGATGGGCAACTCTCATGGTTCAATGCAGGTGTAAGAGTTGGTGTCGGAATTGGACTTGGGATGTGCGTTGGAGTGGGAATTGGTGTCGGGCTGCTTATGCGATCATACCAAGCGACCACCAGGAACTTCAGAAGGAGGTTTTTCTGAGTCGTTAAGTGAATCCAAGTAAAAAGGTCGAGTTGCAAGTTTTGGAGAGTAACCTAAAATCTGATGTTGGGAGTGCAATGCTATGATGAAGAGGGATCTAGTTTTGGCTTTGGCGTATAGAGATTGTTTGGTAGGTTTCTGTTTGTGAATCTTTATTTTCCTTTTTATTGTAGAAATTGTGAAGATCTTCCTCTTTACTGTAACATAACATCTCAAGGATTTCATTCTTTTTTATATACATAATTAAAATTCATTTTGTATCATGGTTGCTACAAAATAAGCTTGCCTGTTATATTGTATGTCACACTGATATATATTATATAAGAGTTCAATTTGGTGTCTATATGATTTGACTTTCAATCGGGTTGAATTGTATAATGAGCGGTTTGACTTTGATACATTGACTTGGTATTTTTTAAATGAATGTTAGATAAAATTACTAGTTTAATCTTTTTACTCGTCATTATAAATGGGTGAGTTATAAGAGATTGGGGGTAATAAAATGTTTTAATTATGTATTTAATGTATCGGGGTGAGTATTATTCATCAATGTAGGCGCGAGAATTATGTAATCAAATTGAGGGGAGTTTGGCAACTTGACGGGAGAGCAAAGTTGGTTGATTTTGGGATTTTTGATTTAGGTTTGATTTGTTGAAATATAAAATATTTGCAAACAAAATAAAAAATATATATATATATAGGTGGACGAGAGATTGATAAGTGGCAATGTAAGTCATTTTGGTTCTTAAATTAAATTATTCTCACCAAAACCAAATCATCAACCACGATTTTCAACTTTTTATTTGTAGTTTAACTTTATTTTCAGTTCGAAACTAGTTTAGATCCAATACTAGTTTAACTTTTTTTTGTCTCACTCCATTAAAAAAACTTACGAAATGATCAAAATATCTTTGCAATCAATAATTGAACCAACGATTTGGCTGGCTAAGCTCTTATCAGCAGAATGTCGCTCGTCCCCTTCTTCTTCCTACTTCCCAGTGACACTCCGATGGTGCTTGAGCCGGCGAGATGTCGGAGCTTCAGACCTCCGTCGATCCTTTAACTCGTTGTCCAGAAGCCTTGAACGAGTCCAAGACACTCCGTTCACCTCTCTCGGATTTTGCTGAAGCTGAAGATTGAAGAAAAACCTTCAAAGCAGACGAACCAGACCGGTTTGGCAGAAATTTGATTCTCAAACCAGCCAAACCATTGATTCAATTATTGATTACGAGGGTATTTTGGTCATTTTATAAGCTTTTTAAATATATTGAGACAAAAACATGTTTTAGTGACCTCAGAAATTAAATTCAAAATGTGATGACCTACGTGAGAATACAAAATTTTTTGGTGATTTATGTGGAATTACTCCTTTAGTATTTTAAAAACATTTGTTTGTAAAAGACAAAATAAACCAACCCACCAAAGTGAGGAAGAAGGAAGCTAGAGAGAGAGAGAGAGGGTGTTTGTTATTGTTTTGATGTCCACAAGAAAATGGGGTAGGAATTAAGGAAGTGCCACACAATAATATGTGTGGCACAGGTCACAATCACTCTTAACCAGAATGCTCCACGTGTACGGCTCTGCTCCATTACGTGGTGTCCCATAGTGATATAGCCTCAGCTCAGCCCAACCTAAGGTGTTTCTGTATTTCTCTGGAAGCACGAGACACACATAATCGAGCATCTGAAAATCAAAAAACAACGATTTTGCTTCTCCTATGGTGTCTCTGAATCCAAACCCAGCTCAGGGTTTTTACTTGTTCGACCCCATGAACACCAACGCGGCTGCTCCGGCGAGTGTGGGATCCACCAATACGGTGTCGTTCTGCAACGAAGATCTCCACAAGAAGGTTCGGAAACCCTACACCATTACCAAGTCCAGGGAGAGCTGGTCCGACCAGGAGCACGACAAGTTCCTCGAAGCTCTCCAACTGTAACTCGCTTCGCTCCACTCTTTCATTCAATTCCTTGAATTCGTTTTGATTGGGGTGGAGGATGTCATAATTTTGATTCTCTTCTAGCTTACCAACCAAGGTTTACTTAGCTCAACTGATTGATTTGGGTGAATTATTCTTGTGTATTGTGAAATAAGTAGTAAAAATGATGTCATTAATTCAGTAAGACCAATGATTGATTTATTGTTTTTACCGTAAGATTGGGATGGTCTGCTACATTTCCTCAGCTAATCCAGGTTTTGAGATGAATAGTTCAGTACTAGATCACTCAATATGCATGGAATATACAAAACTCAAATTTCGTATGGGACTTAAATATTTATCTTGGTAACTCCAACATTACCCTTAATTTCAATTATTTCTGATACTGGGAAATGGAGGGAACTTATACCTTTTGGATGGCCGAAATAATAGAGTGGGAGAAGAGTGAACATATAAGGAAATCCCTTGGAACTTACATTTCTAAATTGCGGAAAAATAGAGATGAAGGCAGCAATATTATATGCCCATAAATTTCTATCCTATTGCAAGCCAAGTATAAGCTTTTTTTATGCTGCAATTGATGTAACCTCAACTCTTATGAAGCTGGCTTAGTACTTCTACCCTTTTTGATCATCAAAAACTGATGGTGTACTGAGAAGCATGGTCCTTTCTTGGGGGGATGAGCGTCTCAGTGTAGTTCTGGAAATCCTAATTTATTTGTCTGTCCCAAGATTCAAACTCAGGACCTCACAGCTCATGTATATAGAAATGAGCTCCTTACCACTTGACCCAACTTGTGACGGTTCCTCTTACGAATATTACATGCACTTGGAACTTCCCTGCCTTCCTTTTTTTGTATTTCTTAGATATACAATCATTTTCTCTCTATGAGCTCCTAGTCAATTTAGCAGACAGCATAATATTTATCTCCTGCAAATTGTTCTCAACATCTACAGTCTGCTTAGAGCATTTCACTGTCCTATCAATTTTAAGAATTATGTTTGGAAGCCTCATTTGTTGAATGGTAATGTATTTAAGAACAGTGTTTTCTGGTTAATCACGACATTACCTCTTGTATTGGTTAAATTCAATTGCATGACGCATGAATTATTTGTTTCAGATTTGATCGTGACTGGAAGAAGATTGAAGCATTTGTTGGGTCAAAAACAGTTATCCAGGTAATTTCAGATATTCAATTTTATAATTACATATTATGCAAATATGAAAAGTGACTCTGATGTGATAAATGCAGTGTACTCGAGAAGATATGATGTTTCTCTAACTATTAATGAGAATACATGTTACAAGTTATTGTGGATATATATCATATCATGTATTTCAATTTATCATCTTGTCTTGATCTGATTCAGATTCACTGCAAAGCCTTGGGATTATGTGATGAATTGATTACCATGATGAAACTTGGGGATTGTCAATTGTGTGATGAATTAATTAACATGATGGAATGTGGGGATTAACATGTGTTATTTCACATCAACCAGTTAACAAATGATGGTTTTTTTCTGAAATTGCTTTTAGGATTGTCTTTTTTATCACGTAAAATATTTTGTTCTCTACTGGTGAACAAGGTTGATTATATTTGAAAGATGACAAGTATATTATAACCTCATAGAAAAGTGATCATTCAATTTTGGGATTGATGAGATGAAACTTTTGTCATTACAACCTGCTGGAAGAATTCATATTTTGACGGCTATTAGATAGTTCCAATTCTCCTATACCTAAAATTTATGAGGGATATCGGAGCATTCAAGGAGTCTTGGTTGTTTTGTCACTCCATTCTCATTTTTTTGGCACTAGCTCCACAGCTGGTGAAATATGCATCTAGCATCTTCAATATCTAGCATTGATTATTAAGGAATTGTCTTGGCAGATACGCAGTCACGCCCAGAAGTACTTTATGAAGGTGCAGAAGAATGGAGCAAGCGAACATGTACCCCCACCTCGGCCTAAAAGGAAAGCAGTTCATCCATACCCACAGAAAGCTCCCAAAAGTGGTCAGTTTTATAGTTTCACTATTTTTCTCTTGACAGTGCTCTATGTTGATCTTTATATAACATTTTCATGTGCTTTCAGCCCCAGTTGAATCAAAAATGAATATACCATTTCAGTCTTCAGCAGCTTTGCGTGAATCAGGACATGCTTACAGGCCAGATTCATCATCAGTTCTTGATATTCCATGTGCTGGTGCAACTACATCTTGTTGGAGCTTTAACTCTACTCCACCTGTCACTTTGTATCAACCAGTTAAAGGTTTCATATGATCTTTACTTTGTTG
Organism: Geranium brycei; assembly: GCA_036897365.1. Taxonomy (NCBI): domain Eukaryota; kingdom Viridiplantae; phylum Streptophyta; class Magnoliopsida; order Geraniales; family Geraniaceae; genus Geranium; species Geranium brycei. The sequence goes on along the minus strand of JAYMTP010000842.1, from coordinate 14,971 downwards.
TTGTTTCCAGTTTCGAATATATGTGAATCATCTTTCCATAACACTGACGGTTTTGCTATCTTGATCTTTAATCATGTATATCTTGTGATTTTGTAGATGATGCTGTGTCGGCTGGATCAACCATTGTACAGAATAGTTCATACAGTGGTAGTAGTGAGAGCTTTCCGAGTGAGAGCATTCCGAGGACTCAGCAAATAAGCAAAGTGATTGATCAAAAAGATATTGACGAGCAAATTAGAGGTTGGATCATGTCATGTCCATATTTTGATCTTGATTAATGTTTTAGATATTGGGAATAATTAGACAATATTTGTCAGATAAGAACAAAAATAATGCTTGATTTTTGGAAATATCAAGGTTCTAAGTTTATCAGATAAGAACAAAAATAATGCTTGAGGGAGGGAGTGATTTTTGGAAATACTAAGGCTCTAATAGCATGGTGTTCTCCGCATGTATCAGGGTGTGTTCAGTTAAGAATGTTCTAGAACATATCTCGTGTGCCGGCGGTAAATCTGCCTTAAGAGTTCCCAAGTCATCAATGGGTTCATTTTCATATGTACTTGATGACGAAATCCTTGTTTCACCATATCCAGCCGTCGTATAATTGGTAGATCCAAAACACGGCCGTAGGTTCTTGTTCATAGTGGTTGGTCTAGGTTTGGTTTAACAATAGTGGATATCAGCTTTCAAGCTGGGCAGGGTGGAATAAGAGTTCAGATTTATGGTTGATGTAGTGATATACAGTTAATTTATGCTATATACATGATTGCTTGTTCGTATTTTACTTTTCACTTCATATTCCTGTTGGGTCATGATGAATAGTTTGACCAGATCCTTTTTCTAGGCGAATACAATTTTATTCTGGTTTTCTGCATGCTGTGTTATAATTGAGCAATTTGCTGAGATGTTACAAACTCTAGTCATTGACTGTTATATGTCGCCTTGTCATATTTGCATGGTCTCCAGCACATTTGTCATCTTGTTCATTATTGTGATTGACAGTATATTTAGTCATCCAAACATAAATGTTCTTTTGGTGTTCATTCGCCTATTATGGTGATGCAGTTATGCCAGATTTTGGTCAAGTGTATAGCTTCATTGGCAGCATTTTTGACCCTAATGTAAGCGGTCATCTGCAGAGATTGAGGCAAATGGACCCCATAAATATGGAAACGGTACATTACTATATCTTTTCTTCATTTGTGCTCATCAGTTTTTTGTTTACGCTGAATAGTTGTCCGTTCCCTTAGTCATGTTCATATATGTAATATGCTATTATATAACCAAACTTTCTTTAAATTAAAATCCCCATACTGTTCTCTATTGCATACTGATGAGTTAAGTGGAGACAGAACAGTTTTATGAAGCCATCTTATGTGATATTGGATATTGGCGTAGTTAGTGATGGAACTCAGTAAATAGTTTGTCGTATCAAAAGAGCTTCCAGTAATGTACGGAGGCAGCACTCACTAATGAGTCTCTAAGCAAAGATTCTCAGTAGATGATGGTTCTTTTCTCCTGATCTTCCCCTTATCTACCCTCTCCAAAATAGAAAACATTGTTATTTCCCTTGTTCTTATGCTCCTGAAATTAACATTTTGGTGGTTTAAGTCAGACTTCTGAAATGAGATGCTCTGGGTGTATGATGTTATTTCCTTATCTGCTCATCATTATGCTGATTTCTAATTAAAATAAGATTGGATAACTGGCAGGTATTGTTGTTGATGAGGAACCTTGCGATTAATTTGACGAGTCCTCACTTTGAGAATCATGTAAGTTCTTTTTCCGGTAAATTCTTCGAACAATTATGATAAATTATAACATAGTTTTGTTGCAAGTGATGCTCGAGTGTGATTAAACATGATAGTTTTTGTCATGCAGATTATAATCATCATTAATTTATTCCAGCAAACTATTTCGTTTTTATGGTCGTCCTTGCTAACAGTTTTTGAAATCTCAATTCCTGATTTGATTCTCTTATTGAAATTGATTCACCTGTTAATTGATTCTTGTCACCTTACGGATATGATTCAGTCTATGGAACCAATTTTGATAGGGCACAATGGATTTGGCTTGAATTGTGCTATATGCCTGTATTGTGGGATTCAATTTGTTTCAGGATTCACATATCAACTTCGTAATTTGCAATTGAACCATGCATTTAACGTGTGATCTTTGCATTAGTACTCTACTCTTACCTTAAATACTGGATGATGTGCTTTGAAGGATTAGTGACTGACGGGTGTATGATGTGGTACAGAGAAGGCTCCTTTCATCCTACGATGACACTGGGACAAGAAAGATGGGCAGCTCTTGGCGTGTTGACAAAATACAGAATGTGATATCTTCGGTCTAGATATTGTCCATTGTAGTGTGTCAAAAGCAGGAGGTGAAGTCGTGTATGGTGTATAGATGTAAATATTGTGTTCCCATGACACGGTTGGAGTATATTTGGGCTGTAAGCTGTAACATCTCATGATATTTGAGTGAGCTGTTCACTATAGAGAGTGTGAGTGTTGTGTGTTGCACAGTTAGTAGTGTTTTATGAATTGCGTCAGTGAGGCCAAGTAACGTACCTGTCTGAGAAAAATCAGAACTTAAACCATTTAACTTGAGTTTCAAGGTAATTGTGACAAAAATTGTGAGTGGTTGTTGTGAAGGTTCCTTTTATCTTGATTGGTTCTAAAATTGTTGAATACGTTCATCACAAAATTGGTGAAGACGTAATGATTTAAATAGTAATATCGCAGACATGGAGATTGAAACTAGCAATTCTAATTTGGTAATTGCAAAAGTTGTGCGGGTGTTTGTTTGATCTAGGTTAGCTCTAAAAGTGTTGTCAAGCACATGAAATCACAAGTGACGTTCATGTAACTTTACACACATTTGAAACTGAAGGTGCTTGTTTCAAGCTTCATGCGCCGCTTATGATTTCATGTGCTTGATGGGGATGGCAAAATGTATGCCTCACTTCAAGGAAAAAAAATAGGTTGTTGAGCCACAAGCCGGCGAGTTCAGTGCTCTCATTTTGAAAAGCACACTCTGTTTTACTTATATTGTTTGCGAACTCTCAGTAGTCAAATTAGTGAGTTTTGGTTCGCGAATCGATAAACTGGCTTGCTAACAGTACAATTTATATATTTGGCTTGATCATTTTTACTTGTTTCTCAAATAAATGAAATCGATTAACCCACAAAAACATTAGTGCACCTGATTTAATCATTCTTCCATGTTTCACATGGAAACGAAATTTGATTAAACATGTTACAAGCATTAAATTCATTAAGTTGAATAATATATAGTCCAAATTCCGCTCAACCAATTATGTCAAATCGAAATTTAAATTATTTGGTTTGCATCAAATATAATAATAAACCTGGTTTAATCATTCTCATGTATTTCTCGTATAAACTAAATCAATTAATACGGCTTACCAATTTGGTTGTGTTTTCATGATCTTGTAATTTATGAAGCCTCCTCCTCCTCCTCTCCCTCCCGAACCCCCAACCTAAACACCACTTTCTCATGTCGACCCAAATTGATCCCCGGCCATCTCCCTCCTCCAAAACCATCCAACCCTATCCTCTCCAAATCTCACAACTCAAAGCCTTATTTCTCTTCTTTTTTTTTATCAGCAAGAAATAATTTTATAATATGAATAAAAACAGTACAAGAATAAAAAACCCTCACCCCACAACCGGCCCTAACCCCAAAACACTGGAAAACAAAAATAAACCTAGCTAGTCGACCTTGCCAAACACACACCTCAGAACCCTGCAAAAACCTGGGTCGAAGCACTTTAGGACGTCGAGTTGCTCTGATTGTCTCCAGATTGGGATGCTTCTAACTTCAAGTTGGGAAAACATAATTTAATATTCAAGTAACAATTCAATGAGTTCATGTCTGGGGTTTGCATATATAAAACTTGACTGGATTGCCAAACAAGCACACTGACCACCAATATGTGTGTCCAATATCATGTCGTTTAGGATTAAGCAGACTTTCCGTTTGATCAATTCTGTTAATTAAGTCGAAACAATTCATGCAAAAGCAGCATGCTCGTCATCTACTAATTGCATCACAAAAAATATAATTGAAATAATAATGCAAAACTAACAATAATCAATATGAAGTTACAATCTATATGCTAATGTCCAGATGGAATAACATATATACAAACCTCTGTAAATTCCGATTTTTTGTTCTCTAGATGTGTCGTTTACAAGTTTGTAGTTTTAGTCGAGACGACCGGAAGGATGTCATTCAAAGCAAAATTGATTAGTCAACGGGGGAGAATATTTTTGCATGACATGTTTTCAATTTCTAGATAACCAATTTGCATGACATGCTTCCTATCGAGACTTGAGAACCAATTTTCTTAAAGTTATAAATACTCTATATAGTCGTAGTCTTCCAAGATACAACAAACTATCGACAAACTCTAAGTCGTATAAAGAGAATCACGGAACTAATTGTTTCGACACTCAAAACTAAAGGAGGGACCTAACTCTCTATTTTTACTGACGTGCATGAGAAAACTCATTTCCATGTTTCTATATCATTATTTTTAAAATTGAAACTCTTTCAAATCAAGAACGGAAGAAATGAATGCAATAATTATGAAATTTACCAAAAGGAAAATGAAGGAAGAATGCAACGAAACCGTTCTTATGTTTTAGTTTTTCAATTTTATTAAAAGTTTCATTTAGTTAACCAATTTTCAACACTAGTTCCATGAGGTTTTCACATTCAGCTCTAATAAGATATTCAAATTTTGTCGGAGAAAAAAAAAACAAAAATTGAGAGGGATGAAATGATTTGTCAAATGACTTCTCACTCCTATTTATAAGATAGAGTATTGTGTGTCATGATTATGTAAGGTCGGGAATAGTAAATTCCATAATTGTGTGTCCAAAAGTAGTAAGACTCGTCTACTATTGCAAATGTCACTTGAACAGTAAAGGTCACCTATGTGTGCCTACAAATAAGAGGGTTTGGCTTTGCCATTTTGAGATCATCTTAAGGCGAGTCTAGAAGTGCTCTCTCTCTCAAGTTCTCTTGTAATAGTTTGTGTTTATCAATAAAACTTCCCCGTTTTTATTTTCTTGAATTGTCCAAGACTTGTTGTTCATCATTTTAAATCCTTGCATGAACATTGAGCAAGTTCTCACCATCCCTGCCACCAAGTTCTGGAACTTGTGGGATTTGCTCTGCAAGTCTCAAAATGATGTTCGCATATACGGATGCAGAATTGAAGTTTCATGTCCGTGGCATTAGTCCATTCGTATCTTCTGACCGGATTGCTTTCTTTCACGCGTAAGTCTAGGCGACTCATCAACAACCAAAGGCTCACCAGCACCAACAACCGAGCATAAATGTAAGAGAATTCGTGCTCAACGAGTACTCAAAAGATTAACATACTAAAGCAACCCAACCCAATCCAATCCAACCCAACTGAATTATACTTTTACCCTTAACCCAACAAGCTCCAAACCAGGATTCAAATATCTTCGTTCTTGCTTGCGAGATTATTTATTTATTCCAGACAAATAAATAATCACCAACCTTTTTTCTTGTCCAGGACATATCCGAGATCCAAAAATGCAAATCTCATGAAATAAAAATCCATTTACATTAAATCTCAACCTCTAAGAAACACACGATCCATGCACGAGTCAGATCGCAAGCCATGACTGAGATGAGATATTCAATGTACAAAATCACAATCATCTGTTATAACCAAAACCCATGTCAAGTTCATGGCCACCATACTGCTTCGAGTTGGACCTCAGTTCTCTCTCAATGAGCCTTTGGAATGCCTCTGGATGATTGCTTCCGCTATCTGCCACTGAAAAGTCAACACATACACAACTTTTTATAAGCTTCACACAAATGATATCGCCAGCAGATATCAGGTTATGTCATGCACGTCGTATGAAGAGATTTACGCTTTAAACAGATTCCTCTATTATGAGGTTTTATTTCAATGCAAATGAAAGACATATATATATATATAATACCATAAGAATCTTACCTGGCTGCAATGGTGATATCCCACTACCTCCAAAGCCAGGTTGTCGATGAGCAAGAGAAAGACCTTGCATTTGATTCAGCTCTTGTATAAAACCAGGCTGATTGGTGTGATGAGATGACACAGGCCCACCTCTGGGAAATCCTCCTATTTGGCGAGGAGGCTGTTGAAAGTTTGCTGCCACATGCATCTGCTGCTGTAACATGGTATGATGATGTTGACGAGCAGAAGGGTCAAAACCAGGCAACCCGGTACTTGGATGATGGAAAGGAGGGGGTACCATGTTTGGAAGAAACTGGTGATTTGGGGTATCACGATGGATAACCCCTTCTGCTGGCAGAAACTTCATTTGAGAGTTCACATTACCAGGGTGTGACTGTGACCCCAACGGATGATGAAACAATGGTCCCCCGTGATTCAAATGCGGAGGTTGAAGCTGGGCAGAGGATTGACCGTGAAATTTTTGAAAAGGAACATCATGCTCACTCACATCATAAGGACCACGGAGAAACGAGGTTCCTCCTTCCCCCCTAGCAAAAGATCTGTCATCATTGAAGGCAGAATTTAAAGCAGCCAATTTTGCAGTAAGGTCAACTGATGTACTTGAAGAGGATAACAATTTGGCTTTTCCAGAATTTCCAGCAATCATGGAGTTCTGGAGGTTCAAAGTGCCATTGATAACCAAGCTATCTTCTTCAGGAAGCCGAATTCCCCCGAGCCCATCAAATCGACCAAGCTTGGCACCTGAGACAGTTTGAAATTGTAAGGGGTTCATTTCAGTTCGAGGATCATCAAAGCCTAACCAATTCTCTTCAAATTTGTCTGGTTTGGTTTTTTGTCTTTGATTTCCTGTCACCAAACCACCTTCAACGCTGTTCCTGATAGATCCAACTGAAGACCGATGGAGATCATTCTCTTTGGTGGAGAGGCTTAAACCATGAGGATCAGAAACATCAATTCTTGTAGATCCAACTGATCCCCTTTGAGTGGAAACCGGTGCTCCAACGGATTGCAGCTCCTTCATAAAAGCAGTCCCAAAAAGTGTTTCAAGGGTCAGACTGTTCCCTGAACTCTGGGCATTTTCAACGCTTGCCTCTCTTGAACCAATACTTGCAACTTCAGTATTACTTAATTCATCCGAAGATCTGGTGTCAAGCCTGGTGGGTGGCATAATACCTATAGGGCCCGGTCCCTTCTGTAACAATGAGAGGAGGTGTTGAGATGCAGAATTATCAATAACTTTTGGCTGCTCAGTCTTCACATCAGGAACACCCAAGACTTGCACATGTGGTGGCGAAGTTGTAGAATTTTCACTCATTTCCGAAAGAATTGATTGCTCAAGGTCCTCACAAGTAAGAACAGCTGGAACAACACCTAGTTTATTATTATTGTACAACTGCGCTGAGTCCCCAACTGAAGCAGGTACTAAATTGGAAGTCAGATGACCACCTGCAAGGCCGGAGATCTCGAGCGGAAATTTTGAAGGTATATGTTCAGTGGCTGTACCATCAGAAACCTTAGACCCTTTTTCACCACCAACAATCAATGAGAGCAAGCCATTCTGGCTCCTAGATGAGAGATTTTCAACTGATTTCTTTTCTGCAGAGAGAGAGAGAGAGGTTTTAAAATGTACTGCCTACTAACTTAATGCAAAGCAAACCAAATTAAACTACACCACGAAGATTTATGCCCAAAGTTGGACATATATACCTTCTTCAAGAAACCAATGTGCAAACTTGGAAGATTGGACAGTGTGAGGGCTCCACGCCTCATCCACTTTGCTACCAGTGGGCTATGGGAACAACATAGGATATCAAAAGTTCATATACTTCACAATAGAACTAGAATTTTTTTAGACATCAAACAAGAAAAAGAATATGTGTTAATCCAAACATAGTTTCAACATATGCAATTACAATACAAGAAGTGGTCGTTCGCAGGGGAAACTGGCAAAATTATTTTAAAGCGTTTATAACGCAGACTGGAATCTCCAGTAGATTAAATATATTTCTCGTTCACTACATGGCCATGTGGTAGATTTGGTCAGGCAAAGCACATTACTGACGAGTAAAAGCACCAGAGTTCTAACCTATATGAAAAAAAATGTAAAACAATGATTTGTAGACATAACAAGATATAGCGTTTTGAAATGAGAACAAGATATTAGACACAAGTAACGCACTGTTGTGTATTTTAGAATTTGATGTTGAACTTTTTTGTCAATACTCAGCAAGATATGTCATGTCAAAAAAGGAGAAGTGCAGTGAATGAGCAGAAAGAAATGCCATTAGAAATATGATTACCTCCATAGAAGGGCCGCCACCACTAGACGGCAACATATTACCACCATTTAACGGCAGTACATTGCCAAAGAGCTTTTCAAGGATGGAGCCTGAATGATCAGGGTTAGATTTGGCCAGTACTTCATTCCCAATAACATTTTCAGCATCAAGATCCATAGCTTCTCTGCTTTCTGGAGCTTTAAAAGCGTCTGGAATATCTAAGGTCTTGTGCATATGACTGTTCATACCAACTGCACTGTTGGAGTCATATAAAGTTGTTGATACATTCATAGCAATTACATTCTTGTTTTTTGTTGCAACATGTATAGTAGAATTTTCGTATTGTTTCTTGCTCAAGCCCGCATAGTCCACTGATTGTTTTTCCTCTAGAGTGCCAGATACCCCACCACCTACTGCATGATTACCTTTAGCAAACAACTGACTATCCTGAAATTCAGGATTCCGCACCTACAAGGGAAATAGTAATGTGTACAGTTACAAATACATTGCTATTGACATAATTATGTAGAGAATCTACATATACTGAAGCATAGTTTATCAAGCACAGTAAACTACAAGGTAGAAAAGCCAGCAGACATAAATAACATAAAACTAGCTAATGGCAGTTAAGAAGCAAAAGTTTAATATGTCAACTGGGAAACCAGCTTCACTGCTACAACAGTATTGTTTAAAACCACAATTCACCAACCATAACTCCAATATTCCAATTTCTAGGCAAGCAAGACTACATCCAATCACATATATCCTCACTGTAAATTTATGGTTTAACCCTAAGGTGTAGGTTAGTTTACTACAGCCCTTTGACAACAGATCATTTTGCTAGCAGTATATTGAATGTCCTAACAATTGTTCCAAGAAAAGTACAACTCTTCTATACAGACGTAATGGTGAAGTATGTGGCAAAAATAAACTGAAAAGAGTTTTATTCCAAGCATCCCTAGAAGTAAACACAAATTTACCACTAACACATACGAAATTTTAGAAACAAAGCCAGGAGCTTAAACAACAACTAAATCCCACACTCTGTAACTATCTTCTTCACGGTCTAATGTGACCCTTTCTATAAAAAAGTTGTGCTCATTAACATGGATATTAAACACACATTTACTGATTGCAACGCATATTCTCAGTATTATTATTGTGTATTAAATTGGTAAAGACCTTTTCTTAAGATAGCTAGCCCATTTTAATTCCCCATGATCCTAACCCATTAGATGGTGTTTCGTAAATCTGTGTTGACACAAGTGAGAAAATGCATGCACCCATCAGATACATGCCCAGCAGCTAATGGGTACAAGATTGCTTCAAAGTGAAAAGTTCAATTAAGAAGCTAACAACTGGTGTATGCAGACAACAATAAAACAGAGAGCCAAAAAGGATTCTGAAAACTATATGCATGTCAAAAAACTATAGATCATAATTCATATGGCATAGCAAGCAAATAACCAATAGGTTCCATACATCGGGTAGGAATATGATGGTTGCTAGCAAGAGGACAAAAATCGCAACTTTATTTTCAAAAACTATAATTAAAAGTGATCACAAATGAAATAACAAAACATGATGCACCTAGAGGAAAAGTATGCTGACATATAGTCCTAAGAAAAAACACCATTGAACAAAAACTGTGTTTACACCAGCCAAATCTTTACAGAACGCAAATTAGATAGCATTGAAAGATGAGTACCTCTTCAGTACGAGGATGGACTGCTCCAAAATTCTTTGCAAAACCTGGGGGTACACGTGGTCTGGATGCATGAGTTTGTAAGGAAACGGAAGATTTTCCAAAATCGTTGTTTGAAGCAGACGTTATCATAGGATCATTGGATATATTGCCTCTACCCAAAAGTATCTTCTCATCTTTGGAATCATCCGCCAATGTATCAAACTCGTCCTTGGGCTTGTCCAGATTCAATTTCTGCTTCTCCTGAAATAATTTCTGTTGTTCTTTCCGCATCAACTCAAAGGAAGCTGAGAAAATCACAAAACGATAAACTTGTGATTGAAGAGCTATAAACTAGCGTGAGCTAAAGCTATAAACAGAACTTGAACAAATGACACAAAATTGTTTGCTTCACCAAACGATACAGTACAGCAAGGCACTACCTCTCCTCTTTCTTTCTTCCTCTGCCCTGTCATCGCTACTATGCTCGGTAGAGCCAAATGTTTCATCATTTATTGAGTCTGTATCCCTCCGCGAGTTAGGTGCTGCCTGAAAAAAAGTGGAGGACATATATGCACACTGTGAGTGGTTAATAGTGAATAGGTGCACTGCACATGAATTCCACCAAGATTTAATTACTATTGTATCTATTTTGAACTTTATTCATAAGAAATAACTGAAACACCAAATCACAAGTAAGGTAGCATATGGATTATTTAGAAGGAAGTAAAAACCAAAAATTGGATTGAAAGGGCTTTCCCTACTTGTGTCTACTTATGCAATACCCTGTTTAAGGGTATACGAATACTTGGCAATAAGAATCACATTGCAATTTAACATTGGAGGGCACGAGACTGTTAATTTAAGGAAATGACAATGTCGTTGGGATGAAAATACAAAAGCATCATTCAGAAGTTAGAAATGGAATAAGTGATTCCCATTTCTTTCAAAACAATCCAAATGCTACCTGAATGTGTCATGGTTATCATATTCATCCAGCAACAAGTATTTCTAACCAATTCAAGACCAAACCTAACCTTGAAAGGTCGGGGAGGCTGATAAGGTTCGTTGCTCCTATTTAGTGTCTGTTGATCATTAGCTCTAGGCTTGGGGACCGATGCCCCTGGTGCATATCCAGACGGACTAGCAAAAGAGCCACAGCCAAGTAGTCCATCATGCTCAGGAACTTGCCATGACCGCCGAGGTTGGTTGCCAAGGCGTTTTCCAGGATCTGCAAATTATTCGTAAAAAAAATCAGTACATTGAAGATATTTTTCCATTCCAATAGCTATGGAATGACACTGCACATGGAAACAATATAAAATACACCATTTTAAGCATCACAACCATACATTAGGATTGGGCAACAGGGAGAGTTCAGGGTGTACCAAACCCATCACCAAAAAAAATTAAACCTGGTGCCCACATGGAGACTGATTTCAATCGCCGGCAATGGTGGGTTTCCCACAAATATCAAAGATTCCCATCAAAATTCTTAATTTTAAATTCAAATATTTTCACATTTACACACATGCAAGCACTAAAACTACAAAATACACATTTACTCCAACCTAATAAAACAAAGTTAGAAAACTTGAAACACAAATTAGTATAAGAATCAAAGTTAATGATATTCTGATAATTTTATGGGAGATAATTGGTTTGGTATCTGTAATTTGAAGATCTTGTAGGAGGTGTGACAGTCATTGGATTTTCTTACAATATAATGACTTAATATATGCAAGAATTGGTGAATATTGAAAAAAAAGTGAAACAATCAAGTACGACAATCAAGAAGGTCAACGGTGAAATTACTTTGATGTTGAAAATTTTTGCTCAGTTGAACTTCAAAATTTAATAACAATGTCTTTTCAAGTTGAATTGCCTCCATTACTAAGCAATAGGCATGACTCATATGTTGGTATATTTGAAACTCATACCTTATCGAAACTTAATAAAAACATATATAGCTAACTCCATAACTTAAAAGCCTTTAACTACTTGTTCTATAAGATTATATATACATGGATAGATATTAAGATGTAAATGAGTCTCAAGTGTTCCCCACCGTAGCTTACTTATCCCCATTCCACACTAGAATTAGTTTTATTCACCACATAAGCAGGGAAAATGTGTCACTGTTCGAGGAGGGTCACAGGTTTTCCCCATGTAGTGGCCATCCTTTTAAGAGTTGTATGGCTCTGTCGGTTCATTTTAATTACAGGGTTCCAGCAATCTTCCTCAGCGTAAAACAGATAATATAATGGAAGTGAACTAGTGCCATCAAGTCTTCCATCATGGTAATCATAAAAATTCTGACTTACAACTTATACCAACTAATTTTGTAAGGACATTGCTCTCTTACTTAATCGGCCCATTTTGGATAGAAGAATCAGCAAAAATAATTTCACAATGACTAGAACCCAACCCACATTAACCATGCATTCATGCCAAATAATATATTTTTCATGTATTGGCTAACATTGTTTTGTATATCAAACAAAACAAGCACTGAAGCATGTATATTCTTCATATGTACAATAATTCTGCTCCTAGGGCATCTACAGACAACCCATGGCCTGCCACAAGCTTTCCAAATAAATGCATCCTTAAGCTTTAAACACCTAGCAGCCATCCTTTTTTTACTTTGCGCTCTCAATTTGATCAATGATTATGATGTATAACCAGAATTCATCAAAACTAAACTTACATAACTTCTAATTACCTGTGAGTTTATAGGTAAACTATTTCAACATCTACAAACAGTATCTATAGTAAACCATAAGCACTAGACCAGTCAAAAGCATTTCTGACCAATAGTTTTGCAGCTCTTTAATGTCTACAAAATTCATACAAAAAACCCTTGTAAGATATATGTACCACAGTACCATAAAGAAACATAAATTGTTATGAGAAACAAAAGCAAAATGATCTAATTCACATTTGTACAAGTACAGACAAAAAATATGCATGCTAATCCACATACGTTGAGAATGATTTAGGTTCTATAAATTCATAATAGTATAGAGCATATTCTAAACCCCACCTGAGTCCCGTTCAGATTGTAAGTCACTGTCTCTATCATTCCGACCAGAAGAACGGCTGTCCCACCTTCCATGGATTCCCCGTGAAAAATTGCCCATATCCCCTCGGGTAGGAGGGGATGATCCATATTCATTACGCCGGAGTGAAAATCCACCAGTTCTTGATCTTTCATGGAAAGATTCTTCAAACTCACTAATATTGAATGAATAGTAAATAAGCCTCAGAGATACAGCAACCCATAGTTTGATGCCTGATTAAATCAGTAACGGTAACGGGAAAAAATAAAAGATATAGCTCACTTAAACTACAAGACCTACTATTATTTGTAACTTTGCAGATAATGACGTGTGCAAAAAGATGTCTAACCACATGCAGTGTGCAGAAAGGGGTCTAGCCATATGCAAGACTCTTCTTACCTTAAAATTGATTGGTTGAATCCTCTTGGTAAATGTTTGCAAATATCTAACCCGCTAAATGATAGAAGAAAATCTCTTGCATACGTAATCTTGAGCTTCCTGTACAGTATAATTACAAATTACTCTTTGTTCTCAACTTATTAAGATGAGAGATGAAATATATATATATAAGGATCAGAAAAAGATAGTACTTTTGTGATCCATGATTGGATTCAGCAGATAGATCCGGGAAAGGTTGAGCATCATTTTCTAAGCTCATTCTGCAGCTAGTAGCAGTAACTATATTCAAACAAAAACTGTGGAATTTTGTTCACGCCCTCTAAAACTTGTCTAAATCTACAAATGTAGGATAGAAGTCAAGCTATGATGCAGAAGAAGCCAGAGAATCGAACTGCCAATCACATACAAGCTACTAAGCAGCTAAAACCCACATCCATAGTCAAATAGCCGGAACTCACATCACAGGCCAAATTCGAAAAAGAAAAATCTTGTAACTGATACAAACCAATTTTTATAAACTACACCCCTAAAATTGTATAGAAAAACTTGAAAGAAAAAGGCCCAACACTGCCAATCCACCATCACCCATTAACGAGAGCTCGATCCGAATAAAATACAAGTCCCTTGGCAAACTCAGATGGAAGCTAAACCACAACCTCTATAGCTCATTACGAATCTAATCCATTCTCTGATCCAGCTCGATCTCAATCCCCACTTGCAATCCAGCAAAGCCTCAATATGACCCAACTTTCTCTTCCAGGTTCCCCAAATAACATTAACGAATCAAAATCCAACCTCCACCCAAAATTATAGCTCAAGAACACAGATCTGTACCAGAAACCATCTATTCTTTTTTCAAATCAGAAATGGACGACCGCATCGGGTACGAGAGAAAATTAGAAAATTATCATCTAAAGCCCGTGAAAATCATCTTACAGAGAAATTTGCTGCAAAAAGCACGGAACGTTGCAAATTGTAGGGTTTTGAGATAATCCACAAGCACCGAAAACAAAAATGGAACTAGCTGGATCTAAAGAAACAAAAATCGGAGGGAGGAAGGGGTAAATTTTTAGGGTTTGGATGTCTGATGTGGTAATTCTTATCCAGCGATGAGAAAGAGAACGAAAGTGCGTGCAACAGAATAGACTGCAAATGGTTTTTCTCCTTGTGTCAGAAATGACGTTCTTACATCATCAACCTAAATTATTAAAGCTCTAAATTATAATTAAAAATCTCTATTCTCTCTTTAACCAATTCAAAAAAAAAAAGTTACGTAAATACAATTTTTAATATTTTAATAATCAAATAATTTTAGATCCCTTTTTAGCCGACACAAACTATAGGGTTTTGGATGAGGTACAGTAATGAGCCCTAACTTTTGAACCATCTCAACCGCAACGACATTCTCGAAAGAACCACTATCAATGATGACCTTGCAAACTTTTCCTAGGCATGTGCATTTGTTGTGAGATACATCGGTTCTCAACCAATCCTTCTCCACCGTAGGACTCGG
>JAYMTP010000841.1:0-28550 GCA_036897365.1 Geranium brycei | reverse complement strand
GTGTGTGTTGGCGTCTGTTGGTGTGCCTGTTCGTTCGGTATTTATACGTGTTGTGTTGGTGGGTGTAGATGGTGTGCATTTGCCATTTCACGCAAAGCCCGCAGATTGTTCTCGGGAAGAATCTCACTCGCCGTTGTGGTCCTCTGACCTTGTGTCTGCGTAAGCGGCTGCATAAGTGTTTGAGAGGTTTTCCGATTGAGCGATCTCATGGTAGGCGTTAGATTGGCTGATTGCTTGCCTTGCTCGTGTGTTGTATCATATTTGTGGTTGTTTCTTGTCTTTCTTGGCGTTCGAGGTTGTGTGGGCATGTATTTGAAGCCTGATATTTTTTGGTGGAAAGGCTTGTACAAGAAGTCAGGTTGGATTGGTTTCGTTTTTTTTAATTCTTGCTTTGCTGCGTTGTTTTTTTGTTATTTCTGTTTCTTGATTTTTTAAGTTGTTGGTGCATGTGTATGTATTCTTTTTTTTGTGATGTAAAGGCGTATCAATAAGTCGATGTTGGGTTTTCACTATTGGATAAGTTCGTCTATGATTTAATGGTTATTAGTCTGTTATTTTAAATCAATATTTTTACCCTCCCTCACACCTCTCCCTTTGCAGAACCAATTTTGCCGTCGATATCACTCCATTGGTGGAAGCTTCTGTTTGCACAAGTGGTCGGTCCCTGTGATTTTCTCTTTAAAATCGAGATCTTGTCAGAAGAAACCCATTTTTTCACTATTTGATTGTTACGTTTTTTGCTTGAATGATCGCTTATTATCCTTTTGTTATTGATATTATTTGGTTAAATTTTTGTTTCGATCTTGGAATTTATATTTGTTGTTTAGTTGCTCTTATTCTTGTAAAGAATGTAATATTAATTCTATGTTAATATCTGTTTAGTATTATTATTTAATTATAATTTAAACAAATCCAATCAATTCAGAAATTACGACCTTACCCTTCGGGTCATGGCAAATATCAACGCTAACCCCATGATTGTGGATAATTACATAGATTTGCCACTCGAATAAACGCGTGAATCGTGACGGTTAAATAATAGATCCTACGGTGCAGCTTCGTTCTAAGATTTGTATTAGAAATAAGTGTTTGCTCCTAATCAAGACCCTAAATTTAAATACTAATTTTATAATATAAATTAGAAGAGACCAAAAGTATGACTATTTATCAAATGAACACAAGTTTTAATAAAACAATTTGCACATGTTGAGACAAGTCTCTAAAAATTTAGATTTGGTTCAGCTTATATACTTCCGTAAATAAAAAGTAGTAATTAATATGTCATATTTATTTAGAAAAATAAATAAATGAAGAGCCTCATTTAAAATGACAAGTAAATGTATTTAGAATAAGATGAATGATTTAAAAATTTGGATTGGTAAAATACAACTACAATTTCGGGAAATTAATTTCTTCTAATAATAATTTTTGAAGGTATTTCGTCTAATAATAATAATCGTTAAGAATAACAAAATGTTCCTATATTTTATCCGCATTTAACGTGGGGTGTGCCGAAGTTGGAGGTCTAGTGTCTAAAACCAACTCAACTCGGACAATCTATTTCAGGTCCATCCACTGCTAAGCCATCCTTGTACGTCGAGGGATATGGGCTTCAAAGATTTTAATAGTCCAGACTTGGCCCAAACTCTCTTGGGCTTATTCCTCTACATTTCAGTATGGCCCACACATAATAATGAGCTATTCATTGCATTTTAGCGTCATACTCCAAACATCAACCTGTCTTCAAATTTCACATCCACTATCCCCAAAAAATAAACACATTGTAGGTAGGGCTGATCAAATCAAACAAGAAACCGAAAAATCGACCAGAACCGGATAGAACTGGAACCGGTAAAATCGGAACTGGGAAAATTGGAACTGGTTTCAGTTATGATTTTTGGAAACCGGTGAGATCCGGTTCAGTTTTCGGTCAGAAAACCGCGGTTAAACGATTTAACCGGTGATGTTTAAAACATAAAATGTGGCTTAATTTTAGCCATTGATCTCCGCAGGATGAACGTCTCTCAGGCTTTCACGCGTGCGATCCCTCTCCACATGTTTCACATTCTTTTCTCTTTCTCAAACCATTTTTTTTCTCAAAGGTTATGGAGTAGATATTGTTCCAGAGATAAATTTTGCACACAATTTAGGAGATAATTTTGCAAAGTCACAAATTAGGAGTTCCCTCCTCTTCAATCGTCACCTGGGGAGTTCTCTCTTGACCAACTAATGTCACTGATGGCCTCAAACCCGGCTAGCCATCGCCGCACACAGCCCCTGCATCGCCACCGTAGCCTCCTCAGGTGAGCTCTTGCTCGACGGAGTTCCCGATATGGTGCTGGACGCCCATCATATCGTGTTGGAGGGCTTGTACGTAGGTCAAGATCGAAATCCAGAAGCCGTGTAGAGAGAAAGGGACGCATTACGCTACACATGGGTTGCCTTCTTGGGCTCTTTTGCTTTACATTTGGGCCCAAAATTTCTTTTATTTTGAGGCCCAAACTACTCAAAACCCTAATCTCTCAAGTTAATTAAAAAACATCTCTAAATCTCTAATCCCTACATCTTCTCTCTGCCACCTACTTTAAGTCTATAGCACAAGACTTATAATTTCAACACCTCTTCACTGAACAAATTTGTGTTTTTTAAATTTATCTCATAATCGGTTTCGGTTAAACCGACAAAACCGGTGACATTTTCTAGTTAACCGAACATCTGGTCTATGACCATTACTAGGCCAGTTCTGGTTCCAAATTTTAATAACCAAACCAGGCTTGTTCGGTTTTTAGTTTAGGTCATCGCTTCCGGTTAA
This sequence comes from Geranium brycei, assembly GCA_036897365.1. Classification (NCBI taxonomy): domain Eukaryota; kingdom Viridiplantae; phylum Streptophyta; class Magnoliopsida; order Geraniales; family Geraniaceae; genus Geranium; species Geranium brycei. The sequence goes on along the minus strand of JAYMTP010000841.1, from coordinate 25,738 downwards.
CCGGCTTTGAACACCCCTAATTGTAGGTAGGGATGTCAATGGAGTGGGTTCGGGACAGATTTAACAATCTCGCCCATGTTCCCGTTATAAATGGAGCAGGGTTTTCCCGTCGAGTTTCAAAAAATTCCCGTCTTTCATTTCCAACCCAAAATAATGTTACAACATATTTATTTATTTAATAAATTTTGATTAAAACTATTATTTTAATAAAAGATATATTTAAAAATTTATTATTACATTAAATATGTATTGTAAAATATTATTTTAATAAAACATATATTTAAAGATATTATTTTTTATTAAATATGTATTTTTAAATATAAATTGTAATTAAAATATATTTTTTTAATATATCGGGGCGGAGGAAGCGGAGTGGGACATGGATTACTCACCCTGTCCCCGCCCAATTTCCCTTCGAATTCGGAGATTCCCGCCATGTTCCCGTCCGGATTCGAAGATTCGTTAGAGATGAGGAATATTGCCATCCCTACATTCTTGGAACGATCTTTCCAAAATTATTTTAACCATCAGTGGCAAACAATTTATTTTTAAATTAGGATAGGCTTCAAAAATAGAAAGATCAATATTTTTATTAATCTTTATCTTTATTTGGAAAAAGTCAATCTAAACTAGTCAAGTTTTGCAAATTACCACTATCAATCATTTTGCCATTATAATACTTTTAAGGTTGGGATTAGGGTTAAGATCTTATCCGACACAGGTGAGCTACAAACTCATCGATGGAGGAAAGGGGGGCGAAGATAGGGATGAGCAAAGTTTCTCGTCAACCCGTCCGAACCCGGGATGACCGGGCAAGTAACGGGTTGAAAAAACTAAATCTAGACCTATTTGGGCCGGTTGCCAGGTTAGGAGGATTGAACCCGATCCAACCCGACCAAACCCGAAACCATTTATATATTTATGTATTTTACCCAGCCCATCAGACCATGTAAAACCCAGCCCATCTAAACCCAACACTTAAACTTTTCAATTCTTCAACAAGCCCACGACAAAATAAGCCCACTACAAAATCCTATGGGTGATGATACAATTGTAACCTCTTGTATTGTGCTGAATAGATTTGCCAAGCGTTTGATTGAATCTCCATTAATAAAATTATTCAGTAAGAGAGACCTAAATTATTCAACACACATTTATGAGATATTTTCTTATCAAATAAACTATCTTGTGTTTAAACACTACAACGTTTTGGCACACCGACGTCCAACGGCTTGTATCTGCAGCCCATAATTTTTACATGCTGCAGACATACATAAGATACGTCGCCTGTAATGAATTAAGGGCAGAAAACATTGTTGTGTCATGTGCGTTGCCCGTATGGTCAGCATTGTTAATCAAGGATGATTATATGAAAATATATGATATGAAGGTCATAACCATCTCAAGATGATTCATATCGAAAATGATTAAGTACAAAAAATAACAACGATTATCCGCCGATTCCTTCTCTAAAAACGATACCCCAATCATGATCGATTTAAGTTATTATTATTCAAATTTATCAAAAATTTCACCAAACTAGCAATATGTAAAACCGGTCACATCAGTACTTTTACATTTTAAATTATTTTTTGACAACATTACAACCTAGTGAAAGTAAAGGTTTGAGGTTAAAAAAGGTAAATCCTTTCGTAAACCATAAACACCATTTTTTTTAAATCTCAGTATAATTAAATGCAATTTTTATTATAAAAAACATCCAATATCTTGTACACATTTTATTAAAATAACGACAATAATTATTACGATAATCAAACCACGGAATGACATGAAATAAGTCGAAATTGAAAAAAAGTTAAAGTGTGTCTAGATTTAAGGGTGACAGAAACACGTAAGGTACGCTGCCAGTAGTAAATTAAGGGGGTCGGACATTGTCGTGTCATGTACACGGACGACAAGTGTTATGTTCACATGTGAGTTCAAAGTCCCACATCGGAAGAGTATTGAGTATAAGGAGGGTTCATATACACATTGGACCCTAGACCCACTAGGCTAGTCTTTTGGGTCAAACATGGGCTCTAATGTGTGTATGGGCTTTCCTTGGGTGTTCCTCCTAGGTAAGGCCCGGATCTCCTCAACAGCAAGGTCCAAATTATTGACTTTTCCAATCAACGCCTTTTGACCGTTAATTTTAGATATTGAAACATAGATATTTTGTTAAATATGGATAATCATATGAAAGTGTATGACATATAGGTAATAACCAACCTAAAATGATTGAAATCGAAAAAAGGTTAAGTACAAAAAAGATAATAACAATCATCCACCGATACCTTCTCTAAAAAACAATATTCCCGGTCATGATCAGGTTTAAGTTATTATTCAAACTTATCGAAAATTTCATCAAACTATTGGAATAACCCGGTTGAGGCGTAATGATCAACCGTCAATAATGCATTCTATGTCTCATACTAGATCCCATTCTTTGACCATTTCGGAGGAGTCGATAACTATTCATACCTCTTACATTGACACAAATAAGCGTTCGACCAAATACTTGATTTCTGTCATAGTTGATCGATTTCTCCATATTGGCCATGAACAGTTGTTCCCAGAGTAGTCAAATAGAGCTTAGCTGATCTTATTATTACATACTTTAATACCTCCAATCGGTCACATCCGTACTGTTACATTCAAAATTATTTTCTGATAACATTACAACTTAGTAAACGTAAGAATTTAGGGTAAAGGAAAGTGAACTCTTCCATAAAGCTTAACACACCAATTTTCAAATTTTGGTATGATTAAATTCATTTTTTAATAATAAAAACCATTCAATATCTTGTGCAGGATAATCAAACCATGGAATGACATGAAATTAGTCAAAATTGGAAAATGTCAAAGTAAGTCTTAACTTAAGGGCGACGGACATACATAGGGTGCCATTGATTTATTTTTTGTCTAGAAAAATCCTTTCTTGCAATTTTTATGTTACTGGTGGCAGACACATTAATGTGCCATTGGTATTTTATACTAACGACTTATCATATTTAATCCTCTTAAATACGCGCAAAGATGCGTCTTTTGAGGTGGATTCTCAAGGTTATCGGCGCATATATAGGCACGTGCGCTGCTCTCAAGTTTTCACATATAGTCTGTGACGTCCAAACATTTTTAATCCAACGGTTATCAACGTCGGTCCGCGTACTCTCTTCCTTTTACCTCTTTTTAACATTGCTCTCCCTATATATCATGACCAAAGTCACTTCCCATCTCCTTGTTTGTATATTCTGAAGTACAATTTCTCTCTCAAAACTTCATCTTTCTCATCGGAGCAACCTCACCGATGCTTAGTCATGGAATAAAACTCGGATCCGACGCTGCCAAGAAGGCCACATCACGAGTCTTCCTGTGTTGAATTTGTAAAAAACATCTTTGTGTTGAATTTATAAGAACGTCTCGAATCCGAATCCATCTTGATTTTTTCTTATGTCGAATTGTGAAATGAATTTGTAGTCTTTTATGTTAAATCTGTAAAAGCATCTTGAATTTGGATCTATTTTAATTTTTTCAATGTTAAGTACTTCTATGACGAATTGTAAATTAAAATTCTCAACCTAAATTAAATTTTTTTACCGTCTTTGGATTTCTAAAATCTGTAAAAAAAAATTCAGCGTATACATCAGCCGCTCTTATAAAATATAAAGGTCACGTACATGGCACGTCTGCCGCTCTTAAAAGGGTCGCAAACGTGTAACCCAATTTCTGCTCCCCGTAGTTAGAAACTACGAAGAGTTAGCAACGTCTTATGGGTGACGCACTGTACACCGCCGAGAAGTTCTGGCGGTGTGCAATATCTACTGCTGGTAACACAAAATTCAACATCGAGTTTTGTATCTAAATCCGTTGTTACTTTATTATACATTATTACAAATAATAGACACTCTACGCTGATAAAAAGATATAAGAAAAGTTAAGAGAAATGCCTCCAGAGTGACACCTCGTCCCTTTGAATTTTCCGTTTTCATAAATGATAATAGATCCTCCAAATACAAATTAAAGGCTTGCATGAAATACAAGTCACGAAACATTTCTGGAATCACAATCAATGCAAGAGCAACAATTTTATATGAGGTGAAACCGTGTGATATTGACTTCAATTTTATGCATAAACAATCTGGCAAATATTAAACAAATTGTAGAAAACTTATCAATTATCAAAACAAACACCAAAAGCCATGTGACTATAGTGTTCTAAACTACAATAAAGCCTTGTTAAGTTGTGAGAGAATAGCAAGTAAAGCACAAATACAACCAACAAAATGTAAAGATGATGAATTGTAACTCACCCAATAAGTCACCAAAATCCAGATTGTAGACTTGGCAAGCCTACCGAAAGCCATAACGTGTGATACTCCTATTCATGTCGAAACATTAAGGAACAACTCCTCAGAATAAAATTTAAAAAAGGAAGTGCAGAAGAAAAACTACACAAGATTCCTTTTTGCAGATGTATTATGCATATATACATGCAGATGCAGTAGGCAAATACAAGGGCGCGGTGAGTGAAAATATGAAACAGAAACAAATTAACATTGTAGTAAACTGTTGTCTGGTTCTCTGTCTTCCAAGGGGATGTTTTACGAGTTCCAGAGACAGTTTTACAGGCCATGTGAAGAAATAGGCCATACATGCACGTAAAACGTTCCTGATATTCAAAGAAAGCGCAGCCAGGTATATTTCTTCAGTGTTAATTTTCAGGTCTTGAAGCAAACTCAACTTTAAGGAAATGATTCACATTGTTTGTGTTGGTCAACGCCAAGCCCATACAGAGAATACAAATAGATGATAAGGTTCGGTATCTTTTGACAAAAGTAGAAGTAAATTATAATTAAAGCTGAGAAGAACAATTAAGGCGTACTCTAGGGCCTGTTTCCTATATATTCTCATCCCGCTCTCTCCATCTCTCATCTCTTCACTATTCTCAAACAAGTTTCTTATATTGTTGCCAGATATGATGGGTCAAAGGAACTCATACATTTTGGTGACTTTTCTAATTGTTGTTGTCTGCATGACAGCCACCATTGCTCAAGGTGCAAGCAACAACAATGGAAATAACAATGGCAGCAAAAAGGAGGACCCTGACAGTACAAACTATGATGCCTTGAAACCACTAGGGACAGGACGGGAACGAGCCTTTTGCAAATCAAAGGCTTGTCATTACAAGACCCTCGTGTGTCCAGAAGAGTGCCCTGAGAGGAAGCCAAAGCAGAACAAGAAGAAGAAGGGATGCTTTATTAACTGTGGCAGCAAGTGTGAAGCCACTTGCAAGTGTAAGTTTGCTTCCTCACTTCCTTGTTTTTTTTTTCTGTTTCTGTTTCTCTCTATGCTTTTGCTCTTCTATTTTTAGATCCTAAACAGTAATGATGAATATGAGAACAATTCGCACTAAAAGCACAGTACTAGTAGTAACTTGTAACTCAACATAAGGATATCTAAAATATTATCTGGTAAAAGAGCAGGGAAGTTTATGGTTTTTTAACTCAGCTGAGCTTGTATCCTTCACTCCTTTGACAGTCAGGAAAGCCAAGTGCGATGGATATGGTTCTCTCTGTTACGACCCACGCTTCGTTGGAGGTGATGGTGTCATGTTCTACTTCCATGGAGCAAAGGGAGGAAACTTTGCTATTGTTTCTGACGAGAACCTGCAGATCAATGCACATTTCATAGGAACTCGACCAGCAGGAAGGACACGCGACTACACATGGGTCCAAGCACTTGCTATCATGTTCGATAGCCATACCCTTGTTATTGCAGCAAACAAAGTCGCTCACTGGGACGACAATGTGGATGCTCTCCTCGTGAGGTGGGATGGCGAGACTGTTGAAATCGGAGAAGTTGAATGGAGAATCGATAGCGAAAGCAGACAGGTATTAGTAGAAAGAACCGACGAGACTAACAGTGTAAGAGTATCAGTAGCTGGACTGGTGGAGATAAGCATCAATGTGAAACCAATTGGTAAAGAAGAGAATAAGATTCACAACTACCAATTACCTGATGGTGATGCCTTTGCTCATTTGGAGACACAGTTCAAATTCTCTGGCCTGTCAGATCTCGTTGAAGGAGTTCTGGGGAAGACTTACAGGCCTGACTATGTCAGCCCCGTCAAGAGAGGAGTTCCCATGCCAATGATGGGAGGTGAGGACAAGTACCAAACTCCATCTCTCCACTCCACTCTCTGCAAAGCTTGCAGGTTTCAGCCGCAACCTCTTGCTGCTTCCATTTAAGGAAGCTTCTCAATACTGATCACACAACAAGAAACTTTCACATTGCAACATGTACTTCTATATCTATTTTGATCACTATCTTTGTAAGAAAATAAGGGCTTTCAAAATTGCCCATCACAATAAATTCGTTGTAAGTGATTCGTTAAATCTTGATATGAACTGTCCCTAAAAGGAACACATTACAATAAATCCAAAGATCGTACCAGTAAAAATTTGAGAAATTACCCAGAAACAACTTTTTTCCGGCAAATGCTATATGTACATACATAAATGAGATACTATATATCACAGAAGTAAAGTGATTAACAAATGGACATCAGCATTATAGAAACAAACATCTATTTTGTAAAGTGCTTCCACAGGTAGCTCATGTTATCCTTTAACACACCATCACATGTAACAATATTGCTTTCGAAGGACAGTATCAATTTCATTTTGCAAGCAAGAATAAAAAGCACAGCATATAAGGAACTTTATCCTTTTTCTTCTTTCTATTTCAAGATCCATTATAGTTTTGATACAAGCTTATTCAATTGTAAACCTACTTGGAAGGAGTGCTGCACTTGTACTCCTCACAAAATTACTGTCTAGGTACAGGAGGCTTCAACAGCTAAGCTTTTGGTGATTCCATTGCACGAGTTACCAAATGTGTTGGCCGATACTTCAATACTGCAATTACTTGATCCAATACAAGCCTGTCGAAAGTAAAACTGGTCAGTGCTACAAAAATATTCAACTGAAAGGATATATATTCCAATACATTTTATACAAGAGAGGGAATGGATAGAAATTATCTAGAGTGAGAGCAATATCCACCTTCCGTACAACAGATAGAGCCTTGGCACTGCTGCACTTGCCATGGCTAAAACTCCCACAAGTCCCGCTAGGAGTTCCAAAACTTGCAAACTTGACTGAAGAAATGACCTGATCAGGAGATGGGCACTGCAGCGAGAGTGTAGGCATCAACTTCTTTGTTGATTTTGAATATGAATTCCACATATCTACAGGAAGTGGGTGCGACTCAGAGACATGAGAACACAAAGTCTCCATCTGTTTTGTAGCAAAAGATATCTTTGTTGGATCTCCACCCATTTCCTCGAACAATACAAGAGTGTTTCCACTTGGTTGCAACCAAGATCGAGGCACATGGTACCTGTAAGGTCATTGATATCAGAATAGAAATTTTTTAAGAGCAGTTTAAACTCTTTTACTTGTAAAGGGTCGTGGTACTTACAGTTCTTGAGATGGCTTTCCACAATTCTTGAGGCATTTGTCCGACTTATATGCTCCTCTGTAGTTGCAAGAGTTAGCGCAGCCGCTATTACCAGCCACATTAGTTGGCCAGTATCGACCAATACTTTGCCCATTCACCCATGCCTCGCCCTTGCCCATTCCCACAAAGTTTAGAGCAACTGGGCTATTTCCATCCGGGGCATCAAATTTTTTCTGAATAAGAAAGTAATGCTTTCAATTAGTGTTTAAGGAACCACTTTGTAGCAACACTTATGAGACATATTCTACTTGATGAAAATCAAAATCCTGGTCTTATTGAAGCTCACTTCAGATGGATATGGATGATGATATACAAGTAATTATAAAATAGCATCAAGGAGGAGCACCCCTGTCTATGCAAAAGATATATAAGATTCAAGAATCTCACTAAAATATCCAAACCCTCGTTTGTTTGAATTTTTGTATTTCCCATTGAGTCCAACCAAATCTAAGTATTTTCAGCATTAACAATATATATTTGACATCAATGAACATGATATTACAGTAAGCTGTAGATAGAATCCAACCAATTAGATCTATCATAATCACCCCAGTTTGATTTCAAGCTTTTAATATATTCTCATATGCTTACTCTTTCTTGTGAAATAGTCTCTCCCATATATTCCCAACCTAAAACCATCCTGTAATGCTTTCGAAAACAACTCCAAACTTCATTATTATATGATATCTATTTATAGCTTCATTTCATCATTTCCAAGATTTTAAATACTTAAACATGTTTCTGTTGCCTACCTTGTTTATTCCTCAGAAATTCAATATTCATGTCCATGTATTATCATACATGATGATATGTCATACTTTTTCCCTCTTGACTGACATAATTGAAGGTAAATGTAATTGTCTGCAATTTAACCGAATACAACTAAGGAAAATATGAGTATACCTTGTACCATATCAGGGGTTGGTTCTTGGGTAAGGTAGATTGTGAAGTCCACAGTGAAGAACTTCCAGTTGACAACCCTAAATCTTCACCTTGAAGTCCAATCTGCACTCAGTCCCATTATAAGAAGAAAACAGCATATCAAATAAACATTATAAGAAGAAAACTAAATCTTGTGGATTTAGTCCTATAGTCTATATTCAGAAATTGTGCAAAAACAAAGAAAATTGACCTGGTACATCCACTGCTGTGAAGAGAGATCAAAACTAATCCCATTTTTTGACCCTTGGAGCTTTACTGGACCAGTGATCCCCGCGCCAGTTTTTTCAAAAAAGGCTCCATAATTCTGTAACATATTGGCAATGTTGGCATCAAATTTTAAATAATTGGTTCTTACTTTGGCTGGTAAAAAGATCCTCATTGACATATCCATCTATACTAAAACTACAGGGCTAGAACACTATCCAGATGATAGTCATCATTCTAAAACAACAAAGTGCTTATGAAATCTGAATTACATACCTGAAGTCCAACAGTAAGACTCAGAAGATCAATTTTGTTCTTGCCAGGAATGAGTGTAATGGGGATCTGTACTGCAACCTTAGAATTGCCGCTGTTCCCTTTCCCACTACCTAAATAGGAATTAATCACAAATGTTCAGATAACTGTTCTCATAAATACTACGATGTAGTTTCCAGTCTAGTACAAAACTCTTCTAAAAAGAAGCTGAAAGTGAAAACTGATACAGAAATATAGCAGCTCCTTCTTGCAAATTGGAATCGGGTAAAAAATGCAATCGAACATCTTTTACCATTAAAGTCCTTTATATTGAATATGTTAGCCACTCTGGGAACCGGGCTTCAAGGATAATGGCAAATTTTAGAATGTGCGTGCACACATATTGCTTGACTAAATAAAAATATGAAGAATCTTCCAACCTTTTCTACTCACTCAATGGTAAAAATATCATTTCCAATGATCTATAAAAATCAATTTTTATCAAATCCTTATATTTCACATCACCTGCCAGCTTCCCATTAACAAAAGCATGAAGGGCATGACCAAGCGATTGCACGTGCAAGACAGTTTGAGATCCATCATCAAGGAAAGGTTCATCACCATTAATATTGGTGCTGTAGAGAGCAGTAAGGTAAAATGCTCGTAAGTATTGAACATGAGTTTGATTGGTTCAGGAGGCACAAAAGAATGCCTTAAAAAGCATGAAAAATATAGAGATCATACCTTGCTGAGTACCAGAGATAATCACTTTTATCGGCTGTGACACTAATTTGTTCCAGTAACCCAACTTTCATAAATGCATCATCCTTTGAGATACCCACCGGTTCATTTGTCCAACTCCAGTCTGACCCCGATGCTTCTGAAGCATCTGTGCTACTTTTCAAATATTGATGCGTGAAACTTGGAATTGTGGCCATAGTGTTAATCTGTCATGAGAAAAGAAAAGGAAAATATATGATTATCCAAATCAGTATCCAGGTTCCCTTCAGATTATTTTTCTTCATCAGTGTAACAGTAATGCGATTGCTTAAAGAGTGTAAAAATTTACTTGTAAACTAGCAGGAATGCTGCAGACAATTGTATACTACAATACATCCTGGAATCATAGGCCTCACATTGCTCTGTTGTAGCAAACATTTTATGTCCTTATACTGGTGGCACTAAGATACCCATTCTTCTATGTTGCTATAATTGTCAATGTCACTGACTTGTAAACTACCAAAATATACATCAAGAACTAATGTATCACTAGAAGAGAGTAATTTTACTGCAAAGGAACAGAGGAAGAAACTACATTTCTCGTTCACTCAATGAATGCAAGAGTGAAAGGTACTGGAACTGGCAGGTGTATTGTTCCTCTGGTATTTTTTAAATCAGCAATAAAACAATTATATTAAAGAAAAGAGAGTCATTTCCCAAGTTGGGAAAAGAAAACTCTAAGAACAATACAAGGAAAGTGACTATAGGAATGTGAAAAAACAAAAAGTCTATGAAGCGGTTTGGATAGAGGCTGCATTATCCTCCTGGATCTGATGTACGGATTGAATCATAGCCTCATCACTGATCTGAGATACAGAGATCCCAAGTTTTTCTGTCGCTTGCAACGGGTCAGGGGGTACTGGGAGGTTGCTGGAACTCTCTTTGATAGAAGAAAGGTCCGGAAGCCCAGGAATGGTATTTGTGCTTGAGTTAGGCAAGGAAGAGAATCAGAATTCTAATAATATAGCTTCTAAGGATATGTCAGAGAGACCAAGCATATGACGGCAAAACAGACTAGGTTCAGAATATAACCATAACAAATCCGACGTGATTGCATCAGCAAATAAACTAATTAGGTGATCCCATCAACTACAACAGTACACAAGTTAAGAAGAAGAACCTTTGCAGTATTAAGCACTACTGTCTTGCAGTCAGGCAAGATGCTCACTGACCATGCAGGCACGTTGTAAGAATGACCACTGAAATTCACAGTTCGATCATCAGTGCCAATATTGGCAATGAAAGCAGCACATAATCCTGATCCTGTTTTATAAACAGTTGCCTGAAAGAAAAATAATCCATGTAGATCAAAGTTTCATACATTTTGTAAGGCATAAATGTAGGAGGCTTATGCTATCTATAAATGAATATGGTATTCCTGAGTTATGGTAACGGTTTGACCATATTTTTTCCGAACAGGCAAGAAATAAGTTGAATCCACTCTTTACTTTTGAATGAAGTTCATCACTCATCAAATAAATGAATTATACCTCAATGTTTGAACCGAGAGAAGTATATGCTGGATCTGTGGCCACTAGTGCGTCTTCACAAAGCTTTATAGCCTTGTGAACATCTTTTAAGTGACCCCATTTAGGTTGTCTAAGAAGTCCTGCAACATATAAGAATAAATTAATCCATTCCAAGGAGCTTGTAAATATTTGTACAGATATGTACTACGAGTGATAGACAGGAAGGTAGCATACCATACTCATCAATAGGAGCATCATAATCGTAACTTGTAGAAATAAATGGTCCACCAGTGCTGCGCCCAAAGTTAGTTCCACCATGGTACTGTTTCAGAGAAATTAAAACAAATTAGATCCAGCCGTCCATTTTCCAGGTTCCAGAATGAATTTGGTCCAAAATATACTATCACCTGAATCATTTGAAAGCATTATAAATCTATATTCAGTTGAAGTACCATATAATAGTTCTGAAAAGTTCCACCTCGCTGGTAAAAGCGTGCCACGGCAAATGCTAGGTCTTCTACTGGTCTGTATGGAACAGCTCCGCCGAAGGAAAGAAACCTAGCATTCCAATTAAGTAAAGAGTTAAGTATAAGAAACTAAACCAAGAATAGCTAGGATGAACATGTTAGAAAGCTTACCATCCACTCCAATTCTCGGTCCACATTTTGGGTTTCTTGTTAGAATTTGGGGTGAATTGATCACAGTAAAACCCATTGCAAGTATTAATCTGTTAGAAAACCCAAGTAAAAGGTTTATGAAGTGAAATGTTAAAACAGTTTACTATAACTACATAGAACATGGTCAATATAATATGACCACAACAAGAAAAACTCACAATTGGATCAGGAGCATTTCCTTGTTGGCACATAACCCAGGGTACCCCAGTATCCAAAGATGTTGCCATTGTCGCAGCCCAGTTGATATAGGATTTGGCAGCAGAGCCATATGCTCCCTCAATGTTTCCATACTCATTTTCTATCTGGGGGAGGAAAGAAATCATTCTATGACGTGAAGAGCACGTGGATAAACTATCAAAGAAACTAGGAACGCGAACCAGAAACAAGTAATGATGAACTTAGAAAATCAACCTGGGATAATATGATTGGTCCACCCTGAGTCGCATAAAGCTTTTCCTGCTTCATCATGTCAACAATTTTGGCTGTGAACCGCTGCATTTCTGCCTGAAGCACATAGAATTTCAATAAACATGTAAATTAGAAAAAACCAACTATTGTTATTTGGGAAAATGAAAGCATAAATCAAAGTCACGGGAACAGGAACCTTGAATGGCGCATTATCAGTCCGGAACTCAATCCCAGGAATAAAATGTAACCATACAGGAAAACCACTACATTGAAAGAAAAAAAATACTTATTAATGAAACTAGCATTCAGAATTATTAGTTAAAAAAATCATTTAGAATTATTGAGAAGAATTCATAAGTTGCATTCCTACCCATAGTTCCATTCGGCACAGACATAAGGACCAATGCGTAGATGAACATATAACCCAGCTTCTGCTACAGTCTTCACGAATTTAACCAAATCCTTTCTCCCCTCAAAATCATACTGAAAAATTCATATCTGTGCTAGTCAGTAAACAAGAAACAAAATCTTGTTCCTCATTCTTCACCTTATTATTTAGATTGACACATATATATCAACTAATTAAGACTAACATAAATTATCAGATAAATGGCAATATTCTCAGTCAAATTGCCAACTTCACTAGAGTGAAAACACAACGGTGCAATTTAAAATTTCACCATCATAAAGATCCATATTAAAATATTAAAGAAGGTTACTGAAGGAATCAGTTAAACAAGTCTATCATTATTTTATTTTATTTGTTCAATTTCTGTCCTCTTTGGTAATGAAAAAAATAACATATTCTAGAATCTTTTTTAGATTTCCTTATTTTCCCTGTGTTTTCTTGGCATCCGAACAATGACTTGGAAATAGAAAAATTATGATGAAAATAGGAAGAAACCTGATTTTTCACAGGTTCGTGTAAGTTCCAGAAAACGTAAGTCTCTATTACATCTAAACCTCCATCTTTAGATTTCTGAATGAGATCCGGCCACATCTGCAATCACATTTCTCCAGCAAATTAACATTCAGTACAGTAACAGTAGCGGTTAGAGAGATAGAGAGTGTGCATTTGCAGAGAGAGAGAGAGAATCAGAAACCTCTGGAGTGCTGCGAGGGTAGTGAATGGAGCCGGAGACGAGGACTCTGCGCTTGCCGTCGATCCCCACCGCCCTGCCGTCGTACGTCACGGTGGCGCCAAACGACGCCGTCGCGAGCACACCGAGAACCAAACAAACCAAAACCAAAATCTCCATCCCTCTCATGGCGCTATTCTCTCTGAATCTGAAAACTAATCAGAACTGTGATTCTTCAAATGTTATTATATTTCGAAACAATTAGTTTCCGGAAACATTGATTTGCTTAATCTACTTCCATTGCTTCATTTTCTTGTCTGTTGTGTGCGAAATGGAGAAGAAGAAGAAAGAGGATCGAGGAAGGAAAGAGAAGGGGTTAAGCTATCGTACGCCGGAGACGACACGCCACCTATTCGCTTACACTCAACAACACTCACACACTACTAGTAATAGCGAGTTCGTTCCCTTCTGTCCTCTGTTACACTCCTCATGCTTGTTACAGCGGGGCTGCTTATTTATCATGATACCTTCTTAATTGCGTTTGTTTTTTTCATAATCTGGTTTACAGTGAGAGGAACTACCATATTAGACAGCCCAACAGACGCGCGCAATTAGGTGTTGAACCTCACGCGCCTGACATTCGCTCCATATATTCCAGTGTCGGTGCGAAAATGGTTATTTTTTTCTTATTAACATCCGTGTGGAGTTGTGGACTGTGGACTGAAGTTGACTATTTTGTGCCACCGTTATTTACCGCAAATTTAGCTTTTTTTACTGTTTCCTTGCCTGATGTTTTACAAATTTACCCTTTTGATGCCAAATTTGCCTTAAACAATCCTAGTCACGGATTGAGGAGCTATTTATATTTTGGGAATCAATTCCACGACAAGGGTCACATTCAATTGTCGTGACCATTTTCTCTTTGAATATTGTAGCATTCCATGATGGTGAGTTAATTCACATGCCTTTTAAGAATTTGTGTTTATCACTTACTCAAATTAACACAGGAACCTATACATCTTTAGTCTATCGTAAATATACATTTATTTGTTGCAAAACAAATATTTCACATTACTATTTGTAAATACGGGTTCAACATTTTCCATTTAATTATACTCTTTTTCCTACTTTACTTGTTAGAACTAACTCATGCTATCATACTTGATAATATTAATAATATATTACTAATTATTTAATAAAATATAAAAATTATAATATACTACATTAACGGACTAATGAAACAAAATATATATTTAACTTGTCTGTTTTAACATTTATTGTACGATAAAGAAGTAGCTTGAAGTGGGATGCAATAAATGGGGTGGACCTAATTGTGATAAGGAAACATCTCCACCTACAACTACAAGCAACAAGTAATAGTGAAGTTATTGGAAGCATGGGGATAAGCTATGAACCTAACTGAAAATAAAAATAGGATATTATCCACAACTGGTTGGCTATCTGCCCATTGAAGTGTTAAGTGCTTAGCCGCTTTATTGGGGCGGCGATGGACAAATGGCACACCCATCATCATCATCTTCTTCCTCACCTATGTATGAATATTTGACCCTATCTTGATACAAAATCTGCATGCAACCAACAACACGTTCACAATCAAGCCATTTGAGTGGTTTGTAATTGCAGCCACCTACCATTACACGTGCCCATAAGTGTGGGTATTATTTGATAATATATCATTTTGTAGAAATACATATTGATGTCAAAATTATTAAATGTAATACTTGGATGGAAAATTAAAAAGAAATAACACAGTTGATGATTATTTAGAGGCATTCACAATCAGATTCAAAAATGGCACGAAATTTCTTGTGGCGGCAGAGGAAGGTGTTCAGTTCAGTTCGTTGTTGAGACTGTTTTGTTCCTGGGCTCATATTTAAGTAAACTTTTAGGCCCATATTACGTTGATTGTGAAGCCCGATAAAGATACCAGGATGACGTCAGAGGGTCCAACGTTTGGAAATTGAAAAACCTTGTCCTGCAGCTTCACTTCTCTGAAACCCCAAAACGAAACAGAGAAATGGCGCCTTCGAGAAAGTCCGGAGGAGGAGCAGATGCTGAGAAGAAGAAGAAAAAGAGCACTGAAGCAGCGAAAACAAACAAGACCGTCTCTACAAAGAGAAAGGAAGGACCGAAGAGCAAGGATTTGGTGGTTCCATCTTCGAGCACCGAGTCTCAGACCCACAGAGCAGATGAGAAAAATGGGGGTAAAGTTGTTAATCAACGTACCACCCCGAAGAAGACGAAGACCAAGTCTAAGCCAAAGACAAAACCCAATTCCAAAGCAGAGCCAAAAGCGAAATCCAAAGCCAGATCGAAAGATAAAGAGGAGGACAATGAAGCTGAAGAGGGCAGTTCGGTTTGTGCGTTTCCGATGAATCGAATCAAGGTGATAATCAGAAGCGGAGGTGCTGCTGATTCGCGCATTACCCAGGAGGCCATTTTTCTCATCAACAAAGCTTCGGTATATTATTACTTATTCCTGCTTGATTTTAATTGTATTCTAATGTTAGGGTTTGCTAATTGTTTCATATATATCTGGTGATTCTGCAATATGGGTTTATCTGGTTCTTAGGGAGAAAGAGGGACAGAGAAAAATGCTGAAGGTCTTTTTGGAAGCTATCAGTTGCATGCTTTTATGCTTACCCATTTCATTTTTTTTTTGATCGACACCCATTTCAATTTTGTTTTGGTAAAATTAATCAAACGATAGGAAATGCATTTTCGGGTTGCGGCTAGTGTTAATGACAGCACACCAAAGGTTGAACACCATAGAAATGGAATTAGAGGTCAAGTTTATGGATAGGAGTTGCTGCATTATTCATGGAGTTCTTGGTAGTTGTTTTCAGCTTTATGTACTTGATTGCTTTTGACATTCATTTATTCAATATTCTTATTCAGCTTATTGCTTATGACCCTCATTTATTCAATATTCTTATTCATATTGATTTCATTTACTCGGTTGCAGGAGAAATTTATTGAAAATATGTGTGAAGATTCATATATTTCCGATAAGAATTACTTTGGTTACAAGCACATATGTACGCTCTCTTCTCCCTTTGTGACCTTGTTATGAAATGCTTATAAGCATTTATCATTTATTATGTGTTTGATTACTAGGCTGCATTCGGACTATGAAAGATTGGATGACTTCAACTAAACAAATATGAAGTTATAGATATCAGTAGCATCATAATCTCATAAATAGACAACAGTATAGTGAAATAATGGACTAATGATCTTCCATGATTTAAGAAGTCTACAATGAATAGACAACCAAATTACGACGAGGGACTGACTAACTCAAATGAATAGACAATCTTATTTTAAAAGTCGGTGCATATTGTATCACGGCTTCAAATGAATGAAGTTTGGAAATATTTTATCATACGTGGTTCTGTGATTTAAAATCCATCAATTTGATTATTATAGAGTCTAACGACTGTTATTCCATATGATAAAATACAAAATCAGTGCATTTGGTGTTTCATCCAAATGGCTCTTGCTTATGACCCCAAACTTACCTCCAAATAGATGCATTTGTGCTTCTACTTTAAGCATGTTAGGCATTCTGCTTTTGTATTAACATAATGGAAGTTTATAATCTGGTGGACTGTGAAGTGTTTTTGTCTAGTGTCAAATATTGATATCGTGGTGGAAGTCATGGATTGAATTTGAAGTAATTAATTTGAAAAGTTCTCACTTTAAAGTAGGGCATTCTCGTCTAACAAGATTTTGAAACTGGAAACTCTTATCTTTTTATTTGTTTTCATGGAGCTTGGAATTTCATGTAGGAACATCCAACTATGCACCAGATGGTATCATCTGGAGGCTGAACTGTTAAAATAGTAAACAACCATTTTCCTTTTTGTGTTATTAGAAAAATGAAACTTTCAATGATGTAGCAAAGTATTAGCTTACCATGTTAAATGATACTGAGGTTGTTCTCTATTGGTGCAGCATCACTAGTCAGTAGGGAGAGAAGATATGACTTTCTTTCAGGTATCTATTGCCCTTTTGTTCACTCTGATCAGTAATTGCATTGCCTCTGCCATATTCACGGCGTGTTTCCATTTGAACTTGCAGATTTTGTCCCAATGAGAGTAAAAGCTGTCGATGCATTGGCAGAGACACAAGCAGCTGAGGCTTGAACAGTATCTACAAATGGGGAAGAAGAAACTGCAGAGGCCTGATTTTCACGACAACCTTGAAAGCAATTGCTTGGTGGTTGCTCCATGGTGGTTGTATACTGATCTCGGGATTGAGTTCTCCCTTGTCTACCATACTGCTTTAGTCGGTCTGTTTATGTAGTTTAGCTTATCAGGAGAGAACAAAAAGGAAATTTGGCATGATTGTGCTTTAGTTTTTGCTATGTTTAGCCTTCTTGTGGTCTCTCTAGCTCTTTCCCTATTTTTCTTATTGGAATACTTATGTTGTTAACGGCAGCTATTCGTTGTAAATTACTGAATTTCATTGAAACAAAATCACTCAGTGAATTTGTTCTTGCTCTCAAATCCCTAGAAACTCCTTCTCCATCTATTTTCTCTGTTTGATTCGGTTCGGTTCGGTTCGGTTTTTGGGTGTGTGGTTTAGTTAACCGAATTTGCACACCCCTAGCAACAACTATAATTGGAAAAGGCAAAAATACCAAACCACCCTCCACGCGCCAGTTTAATTAAAAGCGTATAGCTCATACATTGTAGTTTCAGCCTCGATTTTTTATCATTACCCAAAATGCATCGTTTCTACTCTCTTTTTAACTGTATTTTTGAATTTTAGTTGACTTTGTGACAAAGCCCCCTTCCTTCAGATCAAGCTTGACCTCAAGCTTTTTAACAACTCACTTTCTGGGAACTGGGTCAAATCACTAAGGCGTCTTCTCTAGTAGCATCCTATGACGTGAATGGTGCCCATTAAATGAGATATTGTGTTACAGTTGTGTTGTGTCTCTTAATAATTCTGGTGATGATGATTTGTTAAGGCAGACCCTTGAATTGTCCCTCCTCTAAAATGTCAACCAAAGTTGGGAAGAGCTGGTTCTTTTGACCAAACTGTTTTTTCAGTCAGTTTGTGAAGAACGAGAGGCGAGCTTAATTTTTCAGTTCCGATTAGTCAGTTGAAGAGGATTGTTGGTATTGGGCGGAGGAAAACAACGGGGTGTACTCGGTGAAAAACGCTTATCGTTGGCTGTTGGCAGAGAAGAATATCTAGAGACCGGAACACCGCATTTCCGAGAATATCTAAAGCTCAAAGTTTTCTTATGACAATGTCGCATCGGGGTGTCTACCTACTAGAGATGCCCTTTCTTCCCGAGGGATCCATCTGAATTGCGTCTGTCCTTTATGCAATATGGCTTGAGAAATGATATCCCATTTTTTGTACAATTATCCTCTAGTCAAGCATGTCTGGGCTATAGTAGAGATGATTGGGTTGGTTGGGACAGAAAATAGTGTGTTTCCTAGGTTGTCCAACATCTTAATTGCTAGAAGGTCAAAGGTGCCGAAGGATATGGCATGGTCGTTCTGGGTCACATGAAGAAATAGAAACGAAATTTTTTTTGATCGGCAAATTGTATCAAGATTTGTGCTCGACTATGCTATTATGAGAAATAGAAACGAAGTAGTTTGGCTGGGGTTGAGGTTTTCCCAAGTCTCAGTGGCTTTCGAGGCGAAAAGGTTTAGTGTAGAGTGAAAGGTGGGGCTTTGGCCTTGCTCGTAAAGGTTACCGATCCCAATCTAGAAATAGGAGCCGCCAGAACAGGGGGTAGTGAAGTTGAATGCTGATGATTCAGAATGGAAATAGTGGTAAGAGATGCTCAGATAAGTGTTCTTGAGGCAAAATTGTTTGGGGGAGCGGGATGTGTGGATACGTCTATTGTGAAAGCCCTTGCTATCCAGGTCGCTCTAAAATTGATTGAAGAGAGCCTCTTCAAAAAGGTACATGTAGAGTCAGATTGCAAGGTAATCATGGGGTGGCTAATGATGTTCATTTGCTAGGGTTAAAGGGTTCTATTCAGTTTGATTGTAGGCATGTTTTATCTGATCTTCCCTATGTAATATTGATTTTTGTTAGGCGTTTTGCCAATAACACAACTAATTGTTTAGCTCGGTTGCGCTTAGCAGAGAAGATTAGTTTTTGAGCAAGGGAATTGTCCCGCCAGGTTTTGATTCGATTGTTTTTCGAATGTGCAATAATTTCAGCTTTGGTTCTAAGAAAACAAATAAATACAATAAGCAATACATAACTAACCTCTTCATAAAAAGATAATATGCTTTGAATACTGTACATGACTCTTATACCACCCCCACAGCTCATGGTTATCAGAGAGTCATGTACATCCCAAGGAACCATTTTTAGCATGTCCATGGCCATGGGAAGCTTTAGTCGTGTTGTTTTCTCCAACAAAGCTGAGCGCTCACATGTGCCCTCTCTCTTTTCAACTCTTACGGGTATTGGGCTTTGATCATAATGGGGAGGCCATTTCATCACTTAGCCCACAAATTAATTCATCAACGCCCATTAATATCTGCTGGTATAGGACATGATCTCTAAGTCAAATAATAACTTGTTATGTTTGGCTTAGGAGATTTCAAAGAAGTTGAAAGATGGTAATTTTGGCTCTCATGGTCATTTTCCTTGCATCCATTTATAGAGAGCAGAGGACCCACAAACACAAATCACAAATCACAAACCTACAATTATTACAAACAAAAAAAGAAAACAGTGTAAAAGAAGATAACACATCAACATTGATGAGGTTGGGCCTTGATGGCCCTATAGAGAAAGAAACTTGTTTCTCAAGTTAACAACAACAAACACAAATGAAATCACCACCACTTGTTTTGTTTCTCAATCATAGCTTCCTTTATTTGCCCATTTTCGCTTCCTCCCCAAGCAATCCCGTTGCTTGCTAGATCTCACCTCTCCCTAATTGCACCCCCTCACCTAACTTAATTACACTCCCCACCATAAAAATAATTAATCAAAAAAACCCAATAAAACCCCCCAATCTCACACAATTGTGCAGCACAAGAATTAATGGCCATGAAGCCTCTCAATATTGTACTAGCACTCGCTGTTCTTTCCTGCGCCGTGTGGGGCGGGTCGGGTCAGGCGCCGGCGGCCGCTCCGGCGCCGCCCGGGCCGACGAACCTGACGAAAATCCTGGAGAAGGCGGGGCAGTACACGGTGCTGATAAAGCTGTTGAAGGCGACGAGCGTGGCGGATCAGGTGAACAACCAGCTCAACAACTCCAACAACGGGATGACCATATTCGCCCCGACGGACAACGCGTTTGGGAACCTGAAGTCAGGGACGCTGAACGAGCTGAGCAGCCAGCAGCAGGTGCAGCTGGTGCAGTACCACGTGGTGCCCACGTTTCTGTCCATGTCGCAGTTCCAGACGGTGAGCAATCCCGTGCGGACCAATGCGGGGGACACCGGGCCCTACGATTTCCCGATGAACGTCACCACGTCGGGGAACATGGTCAACATATCCACGGGCCTCGTCAATACCACTGTGGCCAACACTATTTTTTCCGATGACCAGCTCGCTGTGTATCAGGTACGTGCTTAATCCACACATCTTTCTTATTCCATATTTAACACATTCTTATATATAACCTTTAATTACCACATTCCCAATAAAATACACATAACAAATAAATGAACCACGGACAATGCATCCACATTGCTGATGATATATATATAAACAATTAAGAAAAAATGATGTATATAACTATGTCTAAATATTGTGGGGTTGTTACGTAAATACACTCGAGTAAAAATGTACTTTTCCAAGGTACCCAACTTTAATTTTGGGTTACAGAGGCAGAGGCAACCAAATTTGATTATTATCTTTGAAGATACACATTGTTAATTAAGTGCTTAAATGTTTGAGAAAATGAAAGTTCTTTTTAAGACATTAAACACAAGTTACCAATATATATATATAATAATCACAAATTTAGTATTATTTTAAATGTCACATCTATCATTTGGTTCCAAAATCTAGCCAAATATTTCACTTAATTAGTTTATATGGCCTAAATCAGAAAGTTGAATTTTTTTTTAAAAATATCTTTATAGTTGAATTAAAATAAGAACCGGAAATTCTTTAAACTAATTCAATTAGAACAATATTTAATTACCACTCATTAATTCGGAACATATGTAAAATTACTTGAAATTCATGAAAACACTATAGGTAATGCTATGAGTTAATCTTATTTTCATAATTAAGTGTAGTTAGTGAGGTGTTTATGGAATAGATGTTGAATTAAAATGAGTGTGGATATATATATGTTTTCAAAAGGTGGACAGCGTGCTCCTTCCGGTAGGAGTATTTGTAGCAAAGCCTCCATCACCGGCTCCGGCGCCCGAAAAGTCCAAGTCCAAAAAGAAGGCATCTACGGAGGACGACGACAGTGATGATGATGATCAGCAGTCGGTGGATTCGTCAAGTGCTGTGAGTTTGATTCACCATGGCCTAAAGCTCATCATGTTTTTATGGGTTGCACTCTTCACTACGTTTTCCTTGTGACATCATAATCATTTTCGAGTGCGATCGATATTGTGGTTTTGTTCAGTCGGATTGTTGGTGATTGATATCTAGCACTTCAAGTGCTTAATTTTCAAAACAAAATCAAATAATGGTCTTCATTTGCCTCCAAGTGTATCAGATTTTTATTTTATTTCTTTGTAATTCAAACCTTTTTGATATCATCACGACTCTAATTGAATTTTGTGCACTAAATTCTAAGTAACTCAAAGTTGTGTGTTTGGGTAACTAATTCAAGTAAATGAAATAGATTATACAGTTAAAATTAGGCAAATAATATAGGTTAAACTGTATCTGATAATTATCCCGTAAAAATATGAGAATTATTTATAGACATTGAGAGTTTAAGTGTATCGACCGTGTTTAAATATTATATTAATTTTGATCTCCAATCTATCTTTTAATCAATCAATAATATACTTGTTAATTTTCTTCAACACACATTCCATCTCACATATATTATGAATTTCATTTTGAGTTACACGCGAAGATATCTATAGTCTTACATTCATTTAGAATATGTAAATATTAGTTTGATTTATATTTTAAAATAAATGTTAAAGTATTTGGTCTAAAATGAGACAAGTTAATAAATATTTTAAAAATTTTACACTCAACCATTTGAATTGATAAAAATCTAATTATATGTATAAACTTGAGTAGAAAAATAATATATTGATGAAAGTGTTGGCCATGCAATGGAAAGGAAGGTGGAGTACGTAATTAGCCGAGTTAAGAAAGCACATTAAATGAGTAAAGTTAAATTATTTTGACTTGTTCCCAGGGTTGAAGCATTCATGTTAACAACTAATTAATCTACAACTCGCCTTCTCTTTCTACAAATACAAATGTGCAATACTTCAAGTGAATTATGTCACTCACATCATCAATTACTTTTGGGTTCATTTGTCTCTTTCTGGTTACAGGATCGCTTGTGCAATGCCTCCAAAATTAACCAAGTACCTACCAATAATTCAAGAAAAATCTGACTAATGACTTCACATCATGAACAACTAGTTGCAAACCAAAGACATCATAAAATGGAATAAAAGAATATCTATCAATCCCACTAGGAACCTATATATTAAACACGGCTCCACTTTTAGTCCAAATTTTCCTTTTGAGAGTAAATTCACTCAAGACTATATAAACGATCTATCTAATTACTAGGCATCACTAAAATTTTAAATATTAAATTTTGAAGTTATAAATCTGTGTTTTTTTTGAAGCAATATAAATCTAAGCGTTAATTTGTCCACATTTATTAATTATATATCTTCTCCAAATGGGTCCATATATAACTCATACGTGAATTTATAATAACCTATCTTTTTCTAATATCAAATGTTATGTTTATTCATATTTATATAAAAGAATAGGAAAAATATATATTATGATTTCCAAAGATTTCTGCCACTCATTCAAATCCATTCCTGATCACTGTCAAGCAAAATCTTAAAAGAAATGTGGGACATATAGTCACGGGTTGCTCAGTTTCACTCTTTCATAATAATATTATTATTTATTATCTTTCCCCATGATTTTGAGAGTATAAGGATTGATAGAATAACGGTAATTTAAAATCACATGACGTCTTGTGTATATGTACATGTCAGTCCTGCAACACCATCAACACATTCAAACTAGTATTTGAAAACTAATTGACACAAGAGTCTCACACTTGCTGTGGAGAGATATATTAAGTTTATAATGCACATGAGAGGGTAAGTAAATTAAGAATTTTAGTTTTGCTGCTAAATATTCACATCTGATGTTTAAGTAATAACATTCTAGTTTAAAAATTTATAAATCAAGTTTATACATTTTTATTGTCTTTCAATTTAGTTACAATGAGTGGATGCATTATTTTAATCTATTATAACGGGTGCTTTTAAGGGGGTACACTCCAACGACTGAGGCTCACACTTATTATGGAGAGATACACTTAAAAGGTAAAAGAGATAAAATGAAATGAATTCTTGTATCTATTTCTCTCAATTATGAACATCTATATATACACTATAAGACATATCTTTTGACAAAAGATATAACCTTTCACTTAATAGTCACATACATTTGATACAAAATGACACCTATTCAACACTCCCCCTCAAGGTGGTGCGTATATGTCACATATGCCCAACTTGACCAGTGAATCGGCAAATGCTGAGTTTGATATGGCCTTAGTCAACATGTCAGCAACTTGACTTTTCGTACTAACGTACGACACTTCAATTTCCTTATTCTCGAATTTCTCATAAATAAAATTTCGATCAATTTCCACGTGTTTTGTTCGATCGTGTTGTACTGGATTTTCGACAATTTTAATAGCCGACTGGTTATCACAAAAAAGCTTCATAGGATTTTCAGAAATGAAACCCAACTCCCCCATAAGTCGTTTGAGCCATAATAGTTCACAAATTCCTTTTACCATTGCCCGATATTCAGCTTCCGCGCTTGACAAAGAAACAACTTTTTGTTTCTTACTTTTCCAAGTGACAAGGTTGCCTCCAACAATGGTAAGATAACCCGATGTTGATCTTCTATCTCATTTTCCAGCCCCATCCGAGTCTGAGTACCCACAAATATCTGTATTGCCATGTTTTGAAAACAAAAGGCCCTTCCCTGGTGCTGACTTCAAGTACTTCAAGATTCGTACTACTGCATCCATATGTTGCTTACCCGGATTGTGCATGAACCTACTTACCACACTTACAGCATATGCAATATCTGGCCGGGTATGAGACAAATAAATTAGACGTCCAACTAGCCTCTGGTATCGCCCCTTGTTAGTTGGAATTTGGTCAAGACGTTCCTCCAAGCCATGGTTCTGTTCAATTGGGGACTTGGCTGGCTCGCAACCCAGCATTCCTGTTTCTTCGAGCAAGTCAAGCACATATTTTCGTTGTGACAAAAAAATACCTTGATTGGAACGATTGACTTCAATACCTATGAAGTATTTTAGTCCGCCTAAATCTTTCATGTCGAACTCAGAAGAGAGATAATTTTTTAATTTGTTCATCTCTATAAGATCATTCCCTGTCACTATCATATCATCCACATATATAATAAGAGCTGTAACTTTATCACCTGCTCTCTTCAAGAATAAAGTATGATCAGCATTACTTTGCGTATACCCGTACTTCTTCATTGCAAATCTGAATCTACCAAACCATGCACGTGGAGACTGTTTTAAACCATATAAAGCTTTTTTCAATTTGCACACCATACTCCGAGAATCACGAGGAGAGTCATATCCCGGCAGGAAAGACATATATACTTCTTCTTTAAGATCGCCGTGAAGAAAGACATTTTTCACATCATATTGTTGTATATGCCAATCAAGATTTGCAGCCAATGATAACAAAACTCGTATAGTACTAATTTTTGCTACAGGAGCGAAGGTCTCCTCATAATCAATACCATACGTCTGAGTAAACCCTCGAGCCACAAGTCTTGCTTTGTACCTATCGATCGAACCATCTGGATTTTGTTTAATGGTGAACACCCATCTACAACCAACAGTTTTCTTCCCTTCGGGTAATGATACTAATTCCCATGTATTATTCTTTTGAAGGGACGCCATTTCTTCTTCCATAGCTGCAGCCCATTTTTCATCTGATAATGCCTCACTTACTTTAGTGGGAATACGTATTGCAGATATATTAGTGACGAATGCCTTAGAAGACTCTGATAGTCTATGAGTAGACATATAGTGGGCAATTGGATATTTTGGTTTCTTTATAAGTTCCGGAGAAAATTTCTCTGCTGGTATTCCACGATTACTCCGCGGTGGAAGCTCATATCTGTCACAATCACTACACTCAGA
>JAYMTP010000840.1:0-28563 GCA_036897365.1 Geranium brycei | reverse complement strand
GCCTTTGTCAACGATAATTTTGACGATGTTGTTGCAATAAAGGTAATCGGTGCCTTCTTCCAATTTGTAAATACATATTGATGACCAATCTTTAGTACATGTCATGGTTGATTTTTGGAGCTCAATTGTAATTTTTGGATTTAAGCTCCATTGTTAATTTTTGGATTTCAAGGGAGCTGATTTCAGGCTAGGAGGGGGATGGCGATAATCATCTGCGACTCTCAATTACAGTTGCTTTGCTATTTTTTGTTGTTGTATAATATATGTTACTTTCATGAGAGAATTATTTTAACATAATTGTTTCATTTTTTTAAAACTAATGAAATATGTATTGATGTATGAAAATGAAGCATGTACCGAGATATGAAAATGAAACACGGCTAGTATATTAAATTGAAACATGTATGGTGGTATGAAAATGAACGTGTTCTAACGAAACATATATTGCGTAAAAGATGAAATATAATCTTCCTCATAAAAATGAAATCATCATTTTTTTGTGTAAATCATGTAATCGTAGTAATTTTTTTGTAAAAATCATCGTAATGGTACAAAATAATAATGAAATACTAAATTAAGAAATAGTAAAATTGAAATCACATAATTTCGTTTCGTTTTTTAAACCAATGAAATATGTATTGATGTATGAAAATGAAGCATGTATCGAGATATGAAAATAAAACACGCTTAGTATATTAAATTGAAACATATATAGTGGTATGAAAATGAACGTGTTCTAACGAAACATGTATTGTATAAAAAATGAAATATAAACTTTCTCGTACAAATGAAATCATCAATTTTTTGTGTAAGTCATGTAATCGTAGTAAATTTTTTTGTAAAAATGATTCTAATCGTACAAAAAAATAATGAAATACCAAATCATGAAATAGCATAATTGAAATCACATAATTTTGTTTTATTATTTATTTGTTTCATCAAAATATTGAATCATGAAATGACCACCATAAAAGTATGATCATATTATACCATTAATTCATTTCATGAAAATAAACCATTCATTCGTCTAATTGGTTCAAAGATATAAATGATATAATTAATTCTAGGATCTCCAGAATTAATAATGGTCAAAATTAAGAAAGAATCATGGTATGGTATATAAAAAAATCAGCTATAATAAATCACCAAAATTTATTGGATTGAGTCCAATTTGGACTCAACCATTAATTCTTGTACAATTACATTGTTACCCCTTTGATTTAATCAAATAATGATATTAAATTCAGAAATATCAATAGTTACGAATTGATGCCACCGAAAAAGGAAAACAAATCTGGTTCATAAATTTTATGGTCCAATGTTTATTATTAGTTCTTATTTTTTCATGTAATGTGTGGGTTTTCACTTGATTACAAACCTTATTTACTAATCTTTTAATTTTATTAATGGACATATGTTTTAGGGTTGGTGTCACAACATAGAAGAGTCATCATTGATAGCACATCGCTTACCAAGATAGATAAGTGTTGAGGTATATCAACTTTATTTTTGTAAATTAGTATGAAAAAATCATTACACGTGATATCAGCTCAAAAAAGTTAATATTTAACAGGTAACTGAAATTGAACAGAGATTGAAATAAATATTTTAAATATGCAAGTCTCCAACTTGAAATTAACTTTTAGAGGAGGTTGAAAACATAAAGAATTTTTTCAAATTCAAAGCATAACCTCCAGTACAAACTAAATTGCAATCTCCAATAGTAAGTTCTTGTAATGTAATATCTATCTACTAACCTCTTTCATTTTCCTGCACTCTTTCATTTTCCTGCACATTGACTTTGATGAGCATATTAGCCAAATTCTTTATTTATTTCTCTGTTCACAATTCTTCATTTAGACTTGTCATGCAATTCTGACTAAGATTATTTACCGTCCTTATCACGTTGCAGAGTTCTTTTCTTTCTTCTGAAAACAATGTTCGTTATAAATGAGATGATGTATGTTCAATGAATGGAATCAGTGCTCACTTTTTAACTCGCTAGTTGTGTAGCGAGTTTATCTTGTTTCTATAATTAAAATAATTGCTCACTTTTTAAAGGACTTTCTCACATTTTGTAAGTTTTCCAACATGATATGAATACCAGTGTGTATACATTTCCTCTTATTATTCATAGTCAAACTCTCATTAGGGATAATCTTCTTCTTGAATCGCAAGCAGCCTCCCTTCCGCTTGAACACGCATGATCAATAGTTCATTAATTGACCATTTATATTTATGTATGTAGTAGAAAATATCAAAATGATCCATACGCTTGCGACAAACTTTTCAAATTGAGGTGCGCATAGAAACCATATGACATTCTCATCTTAAGTGCCTTTGTTTGAAAGAAAATGTCTCTCATTTTCATAACGTGACACATACACCATGAACACTAATAAAGTTTATTTGGTGAAAATTGCACGATAAGTATCAGCAAGTACCTTATCTAAAGGCTCAAATCGCTCATTAATAGTCCTGAACAATTCACGAATATTCAAATAATACTTGATTGAACCACCAAAACATAATACATTTATGATAACAATGATATATAATAGTTTAATGTTGAAACTAAAGGTGAAATTGTATTAATTGAACTACGATTATGCCGCTTATTAGAGATATTCTAACACAAAATTCTTAAATCCCAAAGTTATAATTCAATAATGCTCGATACTCAAAACTCAAAGTATCACCTCATTCAATTTCAACTCAAGTATCCAAAAATTAAGGTTTAAAATGTGTACATCAATACAATTTTTCAATATGTAATAATAGAATGATTTTAAATATTTTATTTTATTTTATGCATTTATCATAATTATAATTTTAATAAATTATCATAATTGTTAAATAAAATTTTTTAAATAGTTAAATAAATCATCATTCATTTTATATTATAAAGGGAAAAAGACATTTTTGTGCACCTAAATATACCATTTTTCCACTTTAATACCCTAATTATTTTTTTCCTCTTTTAGTACCTTAACTATCATTTTGGGACAACTTACACCCAAAACACCAAAAATACCTAAACTACCCCTAAAATTGAACCGATTCAATTTCAGCTCTCTCTGGTTCAACCCGGTCCACCAAAAAAATCAAACCAGAATATGATTAATATAAAATTAACGTTTGACCCTCCATTGAATAACAAACTAAACTCACAATTTAAGGGCATAAGAGACATTTGAAAAACTAAATAAAAATTTAAAAATATTTTACTCCACTTTTTCTCGCTTTCTCGCCTCCAAAACACCCACCCGGTTGGCCAATATTGAGGCTCTGCATCGTCGGAGCACCGAAGACCTCTTCGACTGACCTGAGCACGCCTCTGGAAAGAGCGTCCTCGGGATCTACCCCAACATCCCCTCTAGCAAGAGCACCTATTTTCCAGGAATCCAAAAGAAAATCAGCAACAAATATTTTCGAACATTTTGACAATAATTTTGGTGTATAAAAGTTGGTAATTAAATTTCGAACATTATGGAACTAAAATCATTAAAATCAGAGATCTATAATAAAAGGTAGGCAGAAAAATAGTTGAAAGTTGGAAAAAAAATTCGGATCTGGTAGAGGTTGAAGATGAACAAAACTGTGTCGTTTTGTTGGTTGTTTTGTCGATATTTATAAATTATTTATTTTAAAAGTGAAAACAAAACCAATAGATTCCTTACTGCAGTGGTCAAAGTGTGGTAAAGTGCATGTAATGGGGGAGGTTCGATAACGTTTTTTCCCATATGCATTAAAAACAGGTTTAACTATTAAAACTCTGAACAATTAATTGGGTTAGACTAAACACATTTCAAAACGCCAAACGGCGTCGTTGCCTCCATCTTCAACCTCTAGCAAGCTATAAACGATTTTTCCATCTTCAACTGAATATTTTGCATAACTTTACCTACAAAACGCCAGTTTTAGTGATTTAAAAGCCAAAATACTAGAAATTTAATTGCCAACGTTTTCACATATGAATTATGTTTGAATATGAAATAAATAGAAAAGGCACAAAATTGAGATTTACAAAAAAAATTATCAAAAACAAATTACTCGTTCAAAAAATTCAAGTCTTGACAAAGCATTGAATATCTACAATACTAAAATTGATGATACAAATAAGTATACCGAGAAAATGATTGTTTTTATCAATCGACAGTTTGCATTATGTACTCAGCTATGAACTTGGAACCCTTGTCCTTTAAGGTCCAAAATTGGTGATGACCACCTTGGTGTGGCTATTTAATGGACTTGTTTCATTTGTTTGGTTAGTTCACTAGAGTTAAGAAATCGATTTTCTCGCCTCCCAAACACCCACGCCGCCGCCACCTTCCTTGCGTACGCGTGCCTCATCACCTCCTACACCAAATTTTTTAATTTTTATTTAGTTTTTCAAATGTCTCTTATGCCCTTGAAGTGTGATTTTAGTTTGTTATAAAAGGTTAGGTAAAACGGTAATTTTACATTAATTATATTATGGTTTGATTTTTTTGGTGGACCAGGGTTGAACCAGAAAGAGCTGAACTAGTTCAGTTTCAGGGATAATTTAGGTATTTTTGGTATTTTGGGTGTAAGTTGTCCTAAAATGATAGTTAGGGTACTGAAAAAAGAAAAAAAATAATTAGGGTATAAAAGTGGAAAAATGGTATATTTAGGTGCACAAAAAATGTCCTTTTCCCTATCATAAAAATATCCAATTCAATTATTTAATCTACCAAAAATAAATATTGTATCATAATGAATTATATTTTCGATTTATATAATTCAAATCTAAAGATTGAGAAATAAACTGATTGTTAAAATTGTATTCATGTAAAACAAACACTTAATTCATTCCTAATCAATTTGCCTCTAGACCTTTTCCTGGTGGAGCTAATGCTCCTCACCAAACTCTTCCACTCCAACCTCTGTCTCGTCTCTACATGTGTTTACCATTTCCTGATCCAAGTTTCTATACGAAATCATTATCAATCACTCCATCGACCGTATCCTCTAAAACCCGTCTCACTATCTGATTTGGAGGGAAATGAAGGGGATGAGAGGTAAGTGGCTGAAGAAGCTCAAATGGGCTCGTCCCCTTGTCAATGCTTCTGATGGGCACGTCCTCGATTCTTCAACAATGGAACAAACTTAACAAGACGCCCCTAGAACTAGATATTATTGACCTCAAAGACGTCTACGGTGACAAAGAAAATGTGGGTCCGCTCCCTCCGGTGAAGGCCAAACATGTCCCGTTTCTGCTTGAGACATTCCAAGTTCTGTATATTGAGAGGGACATGTCCATGCACAGGGAGTTCAAGGAGGAGCTCCGGCGACTTCTCGATGGCGAACCGGTGGTCCCGCGAAGCTGTTCGTCAAGGGAAGATACATTGGCGGAGCAGAGGTGGTCCTGAGGCTTCACGAGCAGGGGAAGCTCCAGCAACTCTTTCATAGCATGTTTGTTGACCAGACCGTGTGAAGGGTGCACCGGAGTGCGCTTCGTGCTCTGCTTCAACTGCTCCGGCAGCCGGAGGGCGGTCTCTGATCACGGGTCATGGAGTACGTGTCCGGAGTGTAACGAGAACGGCTTGCAAGTTTGTCTCTTTTGCTGCTAAACAAACAGACCTCGTTTCGGAATTGAGTTATATCTTTTCATTAGTGGTTCGTTATTATACTCATTATTCATACCAGAAACAAATTAATTGTCAAAAGAATGCCTGAAAGTCTTCAATAAAATCAAGTTATATGCACTCATTAGGAATTAAGTATATAAATAAACATTTATTTACAAATTGACAGATGAAACACAACAGAGATAGTATTGTATGAGAAAAAAGATATGATTTTGTAATCCATATTCTATGGATACAAAAGTTTTAAAGCAAAAATATTACCATGTTATTGCTTCTGTTTCTGGTGTTGAACATTGAGCCAATGGCTGCAAAAATTGGGTGTAATGGAATTCAATTTGTAGCCGGTGATGAATTGGTGTCGATGCCGTCATACCCTTGTTGATATCGGTTTGCAATTCCCTTATCGGAATTGCAGCTAAGAAGCTCTTGATGTACTCCTTGCACGACTCCTTCCCTCTACAACTCACCCCTTCTTTCCCATTGTTATCTAAATCACTAACGTTGAGTATTCGAATTCCTTTTGCTGAACCTTCTTTGGACGTACCATCTATTTCAGTATTATGTTCCTCTTTGAATTTCTCTTTGGTTGTGGTTGCTTTTCGATCAGATTTGTGTTTAAACGATTTTCTCTTAGTTGGTGGTAATCGATGGATCGTAGTGTTTTTGTCGAATTTCAAGACATAGGCCTGGTTGCTTCCTTCGAACAACCTCTCTCCCAAAGTGTCAATAATGTAGTAAGCTTCCTTGTCAACTCTCAGCACAAAGAAATGGTCATTCCAACTTATGATATATACAGAAGGAGCACCATTGCTTATTTAGTCTGCACTGCTAATCTCATCCCATATGTTATCAAATGACATAGCGCCTTCAAGGAAGTCGAAACCAGTATGACCTTCAAGTCCTTCCGGGTGGAAGAATCCAACAAATGACTTCTCTGGGATCACAGATAGAGGGCGGATTTTAGCTTGGACGATTGTCTCGAGATCAAAGTGTTTGTCAGGGAAACGCTCCTTGTAGGTTTCGTTGTCACACAGATTCCTCCACTCTAATGATTCATCTGTTATTAGGTTGTCGAATTCAGACTTGATGGGAATTTCATGATTGTTGCAAAGGACCAGTGGGCAATGACAGAAACTAGGGTTGTGCATGCGCTCTCCTCAGCAGCTCGTTCGCTCATTTGATCAATTGAAGCATGGAAGACTTGTGTATGAAGCTTCATGTGTCCATTACGGCTAGTGACTTCCTTTTGCTCCCAGCTTCCTACAACAAAACTATCATCCCTAAATTCAGAGAAGGAAGATCTACCGGTGGTTGATTCTTCTTCTGATTTTTGCTGCTGCAAGACCATTTACCATAATTTGAATTCAAAAACGCAATAACTAAACACAAGAAAACAGAAAATGGTTGGATATGAATATTTTTACCCCATAACCAGATTCATCAGACGAGCTGATCTGTCTACGGTACAAATCAATGTCATCTCCGCCCTCCTCTCCATTTTCCTTTTTAAGAAGTGGCTCTCCTTTTGCTTTCGGGGATCTAAACCCAAGTTTCCTCTTCCTCCAAGATAAAATTTTGTTTTTGGAAATCTGCTGCAAGGATTGTTTACAGACTGAATCCTCGGGATATAAGCACCCAACATCGGACTTATTATTGCTATCATGAACCAAGGCTTCATCTTCTTCATTGATTGTTGTACTTGAGTATATTGATCCTTCAACACAGTTTGTATTGGCCAATGTTTCATAACTGAGCGGTTGCTGAACAATAGAGAACTCTTGACCCTCTAATTCTATTTCTGCGTCGTCATCAAGTGAATATGTGTCAACTACATGAGTGCACTCAGCGTCCCCACCTTTGGATGATGACCTATTATTGTTGCTCTCTTCTTCACTGTACACTTGGCTTTTCGAGCTGCCACGTAATCTCTAAAAATCTTCACTTTCCTCATACTTGCTTGTAGAACAGAAGGTTCATTCTTCCTTATCGAAACTGTATAACAAGGTGACAGTGGAAAAAGCATCATTGATCTATGCATCGTCTCTGAAGGGTAGCGAGCAGTTCTTAATTCCAATATGCTGAGAGACAACTGCATTAAAGATAAAATTGTGGTTAGTGATGGATGATTATAGAAGACATAAAACAAAACGAAACTTAAGCACATCAAAAGGCACTCACACAAAGCAAAGGTCTACACTCAATAATGCCAGCGGGTATCACGAGAGGAATGTTAATTTCAAGGCTTTCTTTTTCAGCTATAGAAACAAAATCTGCAATGTTCAGTGATGTAGTTCTGATTAAAACAGTTTTGCTGCTTGGCTCTTAGTTCAAACCCTGACTCACAAGCAATGAGCAATTTCTAAATTGATCAATAGACGAACAAAACCTCTTCATTAAGTTCACGACTGAATATTTAATATAGATGACGAAAGTCTGAATCTATTGAACGGAAAATGCATTAGTTAAGAAGCACAGATTTGAAGGTACAATAGGCTACGTCATAAAACTACATTCTCTACTGCAAAGATTATACAGGTATTCTATCTCATGGTAGAACTCAGTTCGTTACGAATGCCATTTAATACATGATTAAATCTTTGAGCACTATTAGGTACGCATATGTAAGTAAGAGCACAAAAACTTATATGATTTTCTCAATAAGATTCATAAGTAACAAGTTGCTTATTAAGCTATTCATTCAACATTTTTATCCACTTTTGAAATTAAAACTCAATATCCATACTTTCATATTTGCCAGATGACAACTCATCTACAATTGATCTAATAACAATGACTTCATTAAAGATTTAGCAAATCCACCAGCAACAGAATACCGCTAACGGAACATATAAATCAAGAAAAATGTTTTCGAGGATAAAACATTCCCTTCCCATAAACTTCTTCCTACAAGAATCAATACTAATATAAAATAAAACTTTAGGAAATTACTATCCTTTCATTCCATATACTCAATCCTTCCCAAAACGAGTGTCTTCTTTTTTGTAAAAATTAAGGATTATCGGTGGAGTTTGGATTCTATCTAATAACCCGTCCACATCATCTATCTCTATTTTTTTTCAGCATAAGGACAATGGATTGATAGAAATGCAGGAAATACAATTAAATTACAAATCACTTCAAACACAAGCTTTCCCCAAACCCATAAAGAAAGAAATATTGGAGAGACTCAACAAAAAATATAGTCATCACATATAAAGAACTGAAGGAACATATCAATCTATTGTTTATAAAATCTCAAACTCCTTGATGCAGAACATGAGTATGATAAAGTTATTATTCAGAACTAATATCCCCACAAAAAAATCAACTGAAGAAATCACTCACATTGAACACTGAAAATGTGACATTGTCCTTGTAGCTCAGAAAATTGTTAAATTCCTCGTCCCATTCGACAACCCCATCTTCACCAACAAAGACGTATTTGATCAAATTACTCTTCTTCACATATTATCGTGTAAGCGAAGTTAGAGCGATATCCTTATCCTTTTAACCTTTCTGTTAAGTTGAAAAACAAGCTCCATTTGAGACCGTGAATCTCGCATAGCCAATCCTTCAACTCGACCCACCATAATCTTCACTTCTATCTTCCTCACCATCATTTGACATACTTTAGATATAGATTATCTACTTTTTAACGGTCTTGAGAACAAAATGGAGATTTGGGGATCGTGTCGTTTATGATTTTATTTATTTTCCACACCTAAAGCCCGCAACTTACTCATCATCATAAGAAACAACGTTTATATTTTCAAATGTGAATAACTATGAATAGTTTTTTTTTGTATTGTCTTGTAATTTTGTCTTTATACTTATTTTATTTCATACTTCCTACCTCTTTCTCTTTAATTAATATTTGTGTAATCAACTAAGAATAACTCTTTTTTTACGGGACTTAATTTTTTAAAAAATAATTAATAATATATATGAATATGAATATGAATATTTTAATAATTACTTCAAAATTATAATATTATTTAACCTCTCTATTTTATTTCATAGTTGATAATCATAAATATGTATCAAACTTGATCAATGCATTTGATTTGATTTTGTTGCAGTTGGATAGTGGTTAACATGTTTTAGTGCTAAAATAGATAGAATATTACATTATTATATGAAATATATATAGTAATTATCATATCAATTTTATTAAACATTTACATGCTAGTCAGGATATATTTGTTTCTAATTACATTCTAATTTTTTAAATAATAGCTTTTATTTAATATAAAGCTACCGGTTTTCATTTTGTTTCCCTTTAATAAAATTTAAAGTCGGTGAACAAATTGTAGTACATATCTAATGTTATAATTATTGGTTATATAATAGATGGTCCAGCAGTAATATTTAATAAGGTAGTCATATTTTCTGTAGCTGACTTTTGGATAATTATTGAACAAAATTTATTGTTTAACAACAGATAAATACACTTAATTATACACAATTTTTACTTAGTTATATTTTAGTCATTTCTATACACTCTAGATTCATAAATTTCTACTTATCAAGATTTTGGATGGAAAATATTAAGGTGAAAAGATGAAAATTCACTTAGGTAAAAATCTAATTTTCAAAGCTAATAATATAATTTTAAAATTATATTTTTAGATTTACAAATTAGGATTTTAGGTTTTTAATCAAATGGAATTTTAGATTTTTCACTTAATTTAAGATTTTTCTTCCAAAACTTAAATGTGGATTTATGAAACGTGATAGTATCTCAATTACTCAAATCTTGGTTAAGTCTAAACTTTAAAATTAGGTTTTTATATTTTTAGTTCAATGGCATTTTAGACTCCCCTTTAAAATTTAAGACTTTCCATCCAAAAACTTAACAAATAAGAATTTATGAAACAATCTTAGTTAGATGTATCTAAATGAAAAATGTGTTTAGTTAGGTGTATTTATCTATATTTTCCTTGATTAAAGTAACAGAATGAACATTTTTTATTCAACATGGAATGACTTTCATAATTATAGTAGTTTATATAAGTTTTGTTATTATTTTATTATATGCGATATTTCATTTTCATTTCTTAATAGACGTAAATATACCTATTTCCTTATTTTTCTAAATTCAGTTTACACTATATTGAGTTTGAAATGGTTGTTAAATAAATAAGTTAGACCCATTAGGGTTTCTAATATTCTTTTATAAATATAAAGCATTATGTATTCCCACACAATTAATTTCAATAATATTTCTTTTGTTTCTATCACTACCTTTGAAATCCATCTTTACAAAATCATAACTTTGTGATTAATTTTGATCAGAATGACATTATTATAATGTTACTAAATATTTTCTTGCTCGAGATAGTATGATTAAAAAAGTGCTTGTATCTATACTTTAAGTATTTACTTTAAATAATAAATTTGAATAAAATATTGATGTGTTTACTTTACTTTTGATCTGAACTTCATTTAACAAAACTTTGAGCTATAAACATTTAAGAGTGTAGTTGCAATTGTAAGATTCCAACTTACTTTTCACATTTATGCACCAATAATAATTAACATATATAGAACAAGTCAATATGCTAAAAGTGATTTAAAAATTGATTCCTCAATAATGAGACAATTGCAATTGAGGCAATAGTCTATTGTCCTATAATTACCATAGCCCACCAAAAGATAAACCTCTTACCTAAAATGTAAAAAAATAGCTACGAATAGAACACATATAAATGCATTAAAGAGGAGGTTAGTTATTTATTTGATGCATTTCCATAACTTCATATGCCTCAGTTTGTAGTTGACTTCCTACATTTGGTATTTATGTCATGAAGCTTCCTATTTTAGCATCTTTTCTTTTGACGATGTTGCTCACTCTTGCTAGTGTGTTAGTGGAGGATGTTCAAGTAGCAAATAATGCATCTCTAACAACACATGGAGGACACAATGGTGAAATGAATACGTTGAATTATACAATCAATATGAATTATACAACATATAAACAATTTCAAAATAAAATTGGTTATATATTTGTGTTCTGATCAGCTAAAATGAAATATTTTGAAAAATATATTGAAGAATAGAATATTGAATTACTGGTATAGAAATGAAATATAATACTAGATCAATGTTGTCAATTGATGATTTGAGTTTCTAACCCTTGGTAATATATTTTGAGATTTATTTTATTGTTAAGTAATTTATTTAACTACAAGGTTATTAATGTCTTTTCACTATCCTTTAAACGGTGTTAGATGTTTTTCAACTTAAAAATTGTATAGGGATACAAAGTTGCCCATTTCATTGTATACCAATATAAATCGTAAAACTTGCATAGTATAAATATACAAATTGAAATTTCTCCTAAAAGTATTAAAACTCAAAACAACTTTCCTTCTCTTAGGATCGAAACAAACTTACATATATTTTTTGTAACCGACAAACCTCCTCCTAGGATTTTTGTGAGTCCACGACATTTTGAATGAAGCATACATTTTACATTGATACTTCAATTCTTTTCTCTCCATTTCACCGCCTTGTTCTTCAAAAACGAAATCTAATCCTCTACACTCGGCCAATAAAAAAATGTAACTCTCTTAACTTTTCATCTTACCAAGTGATAGAAGAGTATTTTGATCAATACTCATAATTATTCGGCACATGTTTTTACACTGACTGTGACTCGTGGATCTTAAACGAACTTAAGAAAATTGTAAACATAAAATGATAATCAAATATATTTACATGTTTATAGAGACAAGTCATGTGTAATTATATTACCATTTTACATTTATAAAAAAATTAAAAATTTTCTCCTAACACATATATTGGGCAAAACAAACAAGTCATTTGAATCAGTCAACCAACTTGATGTTTACAATATTTTACAACTCATTATGCTCCTCCCTTAGTTTATCATAAGAACTAGTTTAAGAAATTAGCATAATTGCAAGATGGATACATTGCATGTGAAAGGGGACATTCTTGTTTGTGGTCACTCCTAAGACAAAGGAAAATAAAATCACAAATATGTATAAAAGAAGATTTTGTACGTTTAATTTAGAGAGTAGTGCTCTTGGACAAGTTGGGTCAACCAAACTACACCATTAATACGTGGTTGAAGACTTCAATTATGGTTGGCTCATTCTACCATTTATTTATTTGGAATGAATTTTTAAATAATTCAATTTTAAGTTTGATTGAAATTTCTTGAGCAATCAAAGCTTCATCGACATTAAAACCCAAGCTCAGATATTAAATTATTCTTAAGTCTCAATAATTTTAACCAGTAGCTTCCATAGAGATAAAAATCAGGTGATTTTGATCAAACATAATCAAGACTAAGGTGTCTGTGGGACCCAAATTTTACAGAAACGCACGGAGCGATTTAAGATAATGAACCGATAAAACCGGGACAGCCAAACCAAACGCGTTTTCGAAGTCCCAAAGCCCTCAAAAACAAAAACCTTGTCTTCTGAGAATATGGTGCTTGGTCTCTTCTGCTATGCCACCTATTCCATTGTCGTTTTTGAGGTAGGTGTGTAAGCAGATACCCAATACTTCGAAGAAACAAATACAAGATTTTACGCGAATACGTGTGGATTGCCACAGCCAATCTGTTTCACAACTTGGCTTAGCTGGTCTAAAAATCCAAACTTTGAGCTCTCCTCCTTATATCTGTTGCCTTATTGTTCTTGATATCTCAGGGCCTGTTCATTTTCTCTCTTGGGTATTTGTTGAATTGTTCATTTTTTCATGAGCAGTTGTTCTTGTTGGACGGTTTCTTAGTTTCTATACTGTTTTGGGGCTTTTTTTAGTTCGTTCTCAGTGATCCATGAAAATTTAGGATTTTTCTTGTATTTATTATTTTAGTGGTGATTGATTCAACCACTTGATCAAGATAGGTTTTTGAGTTTTGTTTCTTTATGGGTTTGTTTGTGTTCATCATTGGAATTGCGTTGACTCCTCTGGGTTCATTTGGGTTGTTGTGTTTTGTTTAGCAGAGCTCCAATTGAGATTGGTTTGCGCTATTTGGTTACTGTTCATTACTGGTTTTTCATTCACATCCATATCCATTTTGTCTTGGTTTAAGGTTTGGTGATAATTACAAGGAGGTTTTGTTTGATTTGGGGGTTTGTTGGAGTCCATGTTGTAAGCTAAATTGGTTTATTTTTCCTTAGTTTGGAGTGAGATATTTGGGTTTGACCTGAACATGGTGCTGAGAGTCTGATCTGAAAAATTAGATCTTTTTCTTGATGAGTGAAATTAGATATTGATGTTAAAAAGAGAGGCATTTTTTACAAGTAATTGAGATGGGTAATACCTGTGTTGGACCTAGCGTCTCCAAGAATGGTTTCTTCCAATCAGTCTCTGCTGTCATGTGGAAGACAAGAGTGCCTGATGACTCCGTTTCCAATGGTAATGGAGATCATGTCAACGAGACTACGGAAAAGGAACCTGAATCGCCTATGCCTGTCCAAAACAAGCCCCCGGAGCAGCTCACAATGCCAAAACCAGAAACAAGGCAGGAACAGCAGCCATTAAAGCCCAAGAAACCCGCCCAGATGAAGAGGGTGTCAAGTGCAGGGCTGCGAGCAGGTTCGGTGTTGCAGACAAAAACTGGCAACTTCAAGGAGTTTTTCACATTGGGGAGGAAATTGGGACAAGGACAATTTGGGACGACGTTCCTTTGTGTAGAGAAAACAACAGGGAAAGAATATGCGTGCAAATCAATTGCCAAAAGGAAGTTGGTTACAGAAGAGGACGTGGAGGATGTTAGGAGAGAAATCCAGATAATGCACCACTTGGCAGGGAACCCTAATGTCATATCTATCAAAGGGGCATATGAAGATGCTGTGGCAGTTCATGTTGTTATGGAACTATGTGCGGGAGGTGAACTGTTTGATAGGATTATTCAGCGGGGACATTTCACTGAAAGAAAAGCAGCTGAACTTACCAGGACTATAGTTGGGGTTGTGGAAGCTTGTCATTCTCTTAGCGTGATGCACCGTGATCTTAAACCTGAGAATTTCTTATTTGTCAACAGCCAGGAGGATTCACTCCTCAAAACTATTGACTTTGGATTGTCCATCTTCTTTAAACCAGGTAATATAAAAGATCGTTGGACTTCTTGAAATCATTAGAATTATTCTTATTATGATATCTTTCTTACTTTGCATGCTGATTAAGGAATTCAATTATCTGTATAAGTTTGATACTACGCACCACATGCATTTGTTATCTCCTGAACTCTTAATACTGTCACTGTGTGCATTTGATGTTTGCAATAGTTTTTTTGGTGAAAGGCTGCACTCTTTCCTTTCAGTTTCATAATTGGATAGGCACATTACATTGGCTTAAAGTTTCGGTGTGATTCTTCAGGCAAACTTAGAATAAGGCAGTCAAAACCAAAGGTATCATCTTTTCTGTGTGCTAAGTGATCATCTACCTAGGCCTCCATCCATCCCAAAATTGTTTTTCGTCAGTTACTTAGCCATAGAATACCATTGAAATCCCTCTATAAGAGAGGACATGAGGGTGAATACACCTATTTGGATAAGCCTGCATGTAAAAATTGCTGTTTAATATGGAACTCTTTCTCTCTTTCTCTAGTGTGTGATCTTTGTTAGTCTGACAGTCTAGTTGCTCTTGGTAGAGTGTATCATAGTCATTGATAT
Organism: Geranium brycei; assembly: GCA_036897365.1. Taxonomy (NCBI): domain Eukaryota; kingdom Viridiplantae; phylum Streptophyta; class Magnoliopsida; order Geraniales; family Geraniaceae; genus Geranium; species Geranium brycei. Next base: position 13,298 of record JAYMTP010000840.1, on the reverse strand, counting down.
GACACTTCTTGTAGCTGTGGATTTTAACCCAATACCTCTAATCAATAGTTTACCCTTTTCTTCTCTTAGATGAAAGATTTACAGATGTGGTTGGCAGCCCATATTATGTTGCACCAGAAGTTCTGCGGAAGCGTTATGGTCCCGAATCAGATGTTTGGAGTGCTGGAGTGATACTTTACATTCTATTGAGTGGAGTGCCTCCTTTTTGGGCCGGTGAGACTATATACAAAAATATAATGTCTCTCTGTAAATTTCCCCCAATATTTGTTGTTCATATTTTAACTGGCCATTTTATAGAAACTGAGCAAGGGATATTTGAAGAGGTCCTGCATGGAAATCTTGACTTTGAATCAGACCCTTGGCCTAGCATCTCTGAAAGTGCAAAAGATTTGGTCAGGAAAATGCTTGTTCGAGACCCTAGAAGGCGTCTGACTGCCCATGAAGTTTTATGTGAGTCATTTCGGTTGTTTTACTTGCCTGCTTTGTTTCTCTTGATAAAGTAGTCAAAGATCTACACTAATACCACTCGCCACCTTATTGTTGACACCAACTGTAAGTTGTGGTGCTTCAAACTGTGGATGCAAATTTTGTTGCCCAGAAATCGTTGTTCAGGTTTGTTGGTGGAGTAAACCTGCTTGAGCATAAATTTTAGGCTGTTCAAAACGGTGTTACTGTTAGAAGTGGGATGTTATTTTATTGTTAACGTGCTATTCAAAATTTTGCAGGCCACCCTTGGGTGCAGGTTGATGGTGTAGCTCCTGACAAGCCTCTTGATTCTGCAGTTCTATCTCGCTTGAAGCAATTTTCCGCTATGAACAAACTCAAGAAAATGGCTTTGATTGTAAGTCTATGGATTCATCATATATTCACATATTGAATGTGATCATAAGTTGGAAATTTTATTGGTTTCATACAAAATTAACGATACATTCTGTAGGTCATTGCGGAGAGCTTATCTGAAGAGGAGATAGCTGGCCTGAAAGAAATGTTCAAGATGATTGACACCGACAACAGTGGTCAAATCACCTTTGAAGAGCTCAAGGCTGGACTGAAGAGAGTCGGAGCTAATCTTAAGGAATCTGAAATTTATGATCTAATGCAAGCAGTAAGTTCCATATCGGCTGTAGCTTTCAATGGTCTGACCTAAGTGATTGAAAAAAAGTTATGGTTCCCATGTTATAGATACGTTTCTGTTAGGACCCATCTTATGGTTGACCTAAATTATTCCTCATCGAATTGCAGGCGGATGTAGATAACAACGGAACAATCGATTATGCCGAGTTCATAGCTGCAACATTGCATCTAAACAAAGTTGAGAGGGAAGACCATTTATTTGCTGCTTTTAACTACTTCGATAAGGACGGGAGTGGGTACATCACCGCAGACGAGCTCCAACATGCCTGTGAAGAATTTGGACTGGAAGATGTGCGCCTCGAAGAAATGATCCGAGAAGTTGATCAAGACAATGTAAGCAACTTCTTTGACACCAAGACTACACATCCGTGCTACTCGAGAGATAATTCTGACATTTTTCATGTAAATATTGCAGGATGGCCGTATAGATTACAACGAGTTTGTTGCCATGATGCAGAAAGGAAGCGTGACAGGAGGTGTTGGCAAGAAAGGGTTGCAACATAGTTTTAGCATCAACTTTAGAGATGCTGTAAGAGTTTAGGTTTCATTTTGTGAGGAGGAACCAAAATGGTATAGTAATGAGATCAAGTGGGACTTTTAGATATGGAAGTTTGCAGATTAAGTTTCAATGTTTTCTTCTGCAGAATGAAACAAGGTTTATTGTGCTGTTTGGAGGGACTTTGTGTTATTCCTTAATTCATTCAAATGTGTTTGGATTGTTCCTTTCTCTGTTAGGGGGCTATTCCCTTTGGACTATAATGTAATTTCAACTATATGGATTCCAGGAGAGAGATTAAGGTCTTGATACTTATTTTCAATATCTCAATTATGTTTTGATGATTATTCTCTTACTTATAAGTTATAACTGTTGTTTTTACTTCATTTATTTGTATTTGAACATGAAATTTTTATAACAGATTTATCAAGACCGCCACAAAAAATGAGATATTGGATTCTTGATTTATTAAATGGTTCAATTGTAATGAATTGTGATATTTTCGACTTGATAATCATTTTAAATATTTTAAATCATCAAACTTTATATAATAAATACAAGGGATAATCTTACAAAGGTAAGTTTTATAACGATCCCTAAATGTAAATCCGTCTATGATCATTTGAACATTTACAGAGTGATGCATCTGTGACTCACTGTACTTGCATATCTATGATAGAAAACAACACTCACTTGCCAGTTGTATTTGTGTCCAGTGCAACTAAAACACAGGTCAACAGGCTGTTCCAATCCAATCATTGAGTGAAAATAGCAACTTTCCAAATCCAATCATCAAAGTTGACACGCGGCGGCTTCGTATCTGTCTGTCATTTATGACTAAACACTGTTACCAGACGTTACGATCAAAACGTTAGCCGTAGAAAATACGATACGATACGATTACAATAAACAAAGTTTGTTAATTACCAAAAATAAAAAGCCCTATTTCCACTCTCTCCACCCAACCCAACTTTCTCTCTCTGGCCTAAAATCCGAGCTTTCACCACCATAGCCACGACCACTCATGGCGGCGGCGCGTGAGGAGCGCCATTACGATCCCGAATTGGGCACCGGCGGGAAGTTCCGGAAGCGGAGGCCCAAGGCTTCGACGCCGTACGATCGCCCCGCCGGCGGGTGGTTGTCCAAGCTGGCCGATCCCGCCCACCGCCTCATTTCCGCCGGAGCTCACCGTCTCTTCTCCTCCGCCTTCCGCAACGGCCTCTTGCCCCCACCGTCGCCAGGTTCCTTTTTTGCTCTATAGAGAGCTTTAATTTGTTTATATCATTGGAGCATCATGTAGGAAATAGTTTGCTTGATTCGGAATTTTAGGGCTTTTGAAGGAAAAAAAAGCTTCCTCTTGATTGTGGAAATGGTTTGTTGTTTGCATTTGAAAATGTAAGTTCATTTGCTGTTAATGTTATAGTTTCTTGATCTGCTCTGGGGTTTGGGGGTTTATTATGTTTGAAACAATAATCATTCTTTTGGTTCATTATTTAAAGATTGCTACATAAGTAGGTTTAAGTATAATTTCTTAAGCACCTGGAAAAAAGAATGTGTTTTAGATCTATGTGAAGCCTTGCAGAGGCGAAATTGATCTGATTACCTTTATTCCTTACATATGTGCATGCTTGTTATGATGTAAATGTGTTGTTCTCTCTAAACCATGCACAATGGTTAACCATTGCAATCTGTTTATTGGAGTATTCACGAGGACTTTTCTCAGATTGTTTAGTTGAGTGTGAAGGAGGAGGTCTTTTAGGTTAATTGGTCATTTGTTTGAAAATATCTAGTTCAACAAATTTCCACTCTCTTGGTTATTATTTTTGAAGTTTCGATGTTCACATAACTCACATTTTGTATGCATCTTAACAGAGGCTAGCCGAGAGCCAGGGGATAAACAACAAGTAGTTTCTTCAGTAAGTTTTGAGATTTAACTATTTTAACCGACAGATATCCTTGTATACATACATCTCTGTACATTTTTATTAATTTATTTGAGATATTTGCTTGTAAAATTGTCCTTAAGGATCCTCCTGGTGCCCAAGAAGTGCTTAACAACCGGAGTAATAGTTCTAACAGAGGCGGGTTAACTGAACTTGAGCAAGTTTTAATGCAAAAGACATTTTCCAGGTAAGTGTCGGCTTCTTATTTAATCAGCAATTGTATGTATCAAGATTCGAATTTAAGCTCTCACTTATATAGAAGTGGGCTCTTTGCCGCTTAACCCAACTTATATTATTAACAGGGTTCGATTGTTTGTGCAAGTAACTATAGATGATAATTTGCATGTGTATTTTTTGAGCTGCAATAGTTCATTGGTCTTGCACGTTCACATTTATCTTCTTTTTTTTCTTATCAGCTGTTAACGTTTACCTGTATCAAGAAGAAAATTATTCTGATTCTTAAGCTGATGCCTCATTGTTTATATGTGATTAGAAATACCATTTGGTTATTGCCATAAGTTAATCCTGAATAGATTTTCAAGTTTATGCTCAATTACACCTCAATAAAAAAAGTTGGAAAATGAGGGATAACTTTGCACTGGAATGAATTGTTGCGGCTTGAAGCCCGTACTTCAACAGGTCTTTACCAGTGCTAGTTATGTATCATTTGAGTCAAATGCATACAGCCTAATGAAAAGTACAATATCACATAATGAAAACATGTTTTAGTTTTATATTATTTGATGATGTACTTTTCATTGAACGAAATTGTACCTTTTATGGTTTTTAGTTTTCACGTTAAGGGATAGTTTTTACTTAATCCTCCCTCAATGCATACATTAGTAGTTTCGGAAATAACTCCTAGCTAAAATTGTTTTATCTTTTCCTTATTCATAAATTATCATGGCAGTTGAGTTGTTTTAAAGGTTGGTCTCATAAATTGTGAGTATCACTTGTTTCTCGAAATGTGCTTATATTGTTGCTATAATTGGTTATAACCCTGCTGATGCAACTCCACCATGTCCTTATCATATTAATATATTATAATACATTGTTCTTATGCTGTTATGCTGAATACACAAAATGTCGTTTACATGGCAGAGCTGAAGTTGATCGATTGACAACCCTATTATGTTCAAGATCAGATGAAATGCTTGTGAAGGATGAAGAGAAAAGATTTGAAATGGTTCCTCCAAAAAAGGTGACATTTCTTGAGGGGAAGGAGGGATACTCAAATACCCCATTGCAAGAGAACATGAATAAGAACCACCCCACTTCAACTCCTGTCGTCAGGGCAGTTGTAAGAAGTTCACCCATATTCTTACTTCTATATTTTATACTCCTGCTATTGTGGGTGATATCTTTTCACGATGGCTTAAAATATCCTCAGGTTCTTGATGATGGTGTTGCATCACCTGCAGAGATTGCAAAGGCTTACATGGGAAGTAGGCCTTCGAAAGTATCCCCTTCAATGTTAGGTTTCTGGAGTCAAACATTCAGGGAAGATTCAAATGTAATAAACAGTCCTCCTCCTCTTCCTCCGAGGTCACCTATCATGTCACTTGTACCCAGGTCTTCTGACCATTTTTCTGTTCCTCTAAATGGTTTTATGACCCCAAGATCTCGAGGCAGATCTTCCATACATAATATGGCTCAACCTCCATATTCCCGTGTTAACCGGACCTCTGCCATCAAGGTTGTATTTTAAGCGGATGTTAAGTAACTTGTGTTTATTTTGGGGTTTGTTATTTCTTATACTTTGGTAGTTTCAGAATGCTGCGCCTATAACTGATACTTACGGTTGGCAATCATCATCAAAATATGACTTGAAGCTGAATAGGCCTTCTGGATCTCAACAACGGGTATACTTCCATAATATAGTCATGTTATTTGCATGCTGCTCTTGAGTTCACCGTCAAATTTTTATTTCTTGACTTGTTTCATTCACCTGTAGGCCTTGAAACGCTGGAGTTCAGTATTAGACAATGACATAGGATCTGTTGGGCCAATGCGTAGAATTCGTCAAAAAGCCAATATTGTATCTCGAAAAGGTTTAAGTTCGCCCATTCCTGTCCAGTACCCTTCATCCTCCATCAGAATGCTAACAGAAAAAGACGATAACATCATGCCTGATACAACCTTTACCCCTGTCCCCTCCAAGTCCAAGGAAATGGCTTCAAAAATATTGCAGCAGCTTGAAAAGTTCACACCAAAAGAGAAATCTCCAACAAAGTTTTCTCCATCCATGTTATGTGGCAAGGCTCTAAAAAGTCTGGAAAATCCAGATTCATCAAAAGTTTTTAAGAGTGTACATGATAATAATAAGTTGGATGGCCTAATTGACTTATCTCTACCTGATGCCCAAAAGTCAACTTTTCAGAAGAAAAATCAGGGTGCGGCTGATGCCCCAACAAAATTTATGTCTCTATGTGATGCTTCTGCTGATATGAGTATGAATACTATGGTATCCGACACAGTTACAGTGCCAACTGTTAACATTGATAACACTAGTTTGACAAATACCATTGCCCATCCTCCTCCACTAAAGAAACAGACTTTCCAGGTGAATGCACGTGAGGTATGTAATGCATTATCTTTTTTTTCTAAGGCTCAGATAGTACTGTTCAATAGTTATCTTAGCAAAGTCTGCTCGATTCTTTCATCTGCCTTTGATCTTTCTGACAATATTCTATTGTTAATATCATTTACATAGCTTTTATTAGTCCTTTGTGGTTGACGTTATGGTGATCACTGTTGGCAGGACATAGGTTGTGACTCTTTAATCTGTATGGTCTATTCTGATTGATTAAAGTATGTCCTCATGCAAAATTTGGTCAGGTAGATGTTGAGTGTTGCTATTGATAATGGGCTATAAAAGGACTGCAAGTTTGTCATGATAAAACAGTTCATGTGCTGTTTTTTCAAAAAATTACTTCAATACATTTATCTGACCGTCTTTGTATCATACCTTGATGTATTTTTTTCATATATCTCAAATGCATTGATATTTTGCCTCAGGATTTTCTGGATCTGGATGAACATATCTTGTCTAATGGGGTTGCATCTACTGATGCATCTATTGAATCTAAAGCTAAGTTGGATAATTCTGTGCCAGTAATTAAGACTGTTACTCCTGAAGCTGTCAAAGTGGCGAAGTCTTTATCTGAAATTAAGCCACTTGCTGGTTCTGTTTTCAATGAAAAGATAAATTTGGGTGCTTCTGATGGATCTGTGGTTGTTGAGAAAAACAGCGGTCTTCCCTTAGTTGCCTCCAGCATGACCGTCCAACCGGCTGTGGAAGCTACTCAGACTTCCTTTGCATCTGATAAATCTGCTTTCTCGAAGGAATCAAATGATCCTCATCCCATATTTAACTCTGGGGATAAAGATGCACCATCAAATGAATCTGGTGCTGATTCTCCCGCATTTAGCTTAGGCCCCAAAAATGCTGACAAGTCGTCACAATCTTTATTTGTTTCTTCATCAACACTTGCTGATTCTTCTGGTTTTAAGTTGGTTAGTACCTCTGCCACTACTGCTGGTGCAGTTGATTCTGCACCTGAAGTGCCTGTGTCAGCCGAAGCCCGCTCTGAGAACAATTCTAAATCTGGACTGAAATCTGAAGTTCTTATTACGACACCCGAAACTGCACAGTTTTCTGCTATTCCAACGCCCGTACCATCCACAGGCATGTTCACTTTCGGTGGTTCCAGTAGTTCAACTTTAAATAATGGCTCTCATTCCTCTAGCACAAATCCGTTGTCTTCATCTATGCCAATGCCACATCTTTTTTCTGGCAGCATAACCAGTCAAAATTCATTCAGTAGCGCTGCCTTTGCCCCTGTAACAAACTACACCCCTGCCACTACCATTACAAGCAGCAATCTGCCTCTATCTGCTCCCATGTCTTCATCAATTGCTGCACCTATCATTAAGTTTGGGTCTCCAGTAGTTCCTTCAAGTTCAGCTTTAATTTCATCAGCAGGTTCTGGTGTAGATACTGGAGTAGCCATGGTCAAGCAGGACACAAGCTCTGGAACGTCTTTACCATCTACTAGTATAGGAAGTTGCATTTTTGGATTCAGTGCTCCAGCTTCTTCAATTGCTAGTTCTCAATCTCTGGGTTCTACTCCTTTTGGTAATAGCAGTGGATCTCTTAGTTCTCCAGCTGGGTCTGCTGATGCAACTGTTACAGTGAACTTGCCAACTCTATCAGGTTCATCTGCATCAACTCCGTCATTTGGATTGTCCAGTAGTTCATCCTTCGCTTTTTGTAGCTCAGCCTTTGGATCTTCTACTCCTGCTGGTATACTTCTCAGTACAGGATCTGGGTTTGGAGCAAGTTCATCTGCCAATACAGTTAGTTCAAGCAGTGTTACTGATTCTGGTTTGTTTGGTTCCAGTGAACAGCCTACTAAATCTCCCATATTTGGCTCGTTTAGTTCTACATCTTCCTCTACTGTATTTTCCTTTGGAGCTACTCCAGCACCTGTTGCTTCTACTACCACTGCGTCTGTGTCTTTGCTGTTTGGATCGGGCACTGCTGCTAGTCCACCTATGCCATTTGGGTCATCTGCCTCATCTGGTGATATTTCCAACATCACTTCCATGCCATTTGGATCAACCACTGGTTCATCATCAGGTTCTCTTTTTTCGTTCACCTCAACTGCAGCTGGTTCAACAAATGGCGCTGCCTCGTGTTCTGGTCTGCCCTTCCCTTCAGTTTCACCAGCAACTTCTTCACAGTCTGTGTTTGGCAATTCTACTCCTGTCTTTGGGTTTGCTGCAGCTCGGGCTTCTGCAGGTAATGATCAAATGAATACAGAGGACAGCATGACTGAAGACAATGTTCAAGCATCCACGGCAACAGCTCCTATATTTCCTCAGCAGCCATTCTCATCAGCCCCATCCAGTTTTACGTTTGGTTCTTCAGCTTCAGTTGGTGCCAATCCCTTCCAGTTCGGAGGGCAACAACAGAATACAGCAACACAGCCGTTCCAGTTTGGAGGCCAGCAGAGCACCGCAACCCAACAGACACTGTCGTCTACATTCCAGGCTTCTGGTAGTCTCGATTTCAATGGTTCGGGAAATTTCTCATTGGGTTCTGGAGGTGGTGATAAGTCAAATCGAAGAATAGTGAGGGTTAATAAAGGAAAGTATCGGAGAAAGTGAAGAATGTCAACGAGATCAGGCATGGCAGGAGCTTTGCTGTCTCTGGGGAGGCCAAATGTGATCTGTGTACTCCGGCAATTTTGGATTTAAACTTCACAGTTTAATGTGCGTTAAGTGGTCACTCAGCTGTTTTTTCTTGATACAATTTGCCGATCAAAAAGAAAAAAAAGTGATCACTCAGTTTTGTATTAGTCTTGATTTAGTTCATAGGTTTTCAGGTCTGGACAATTGTGCTATTCTCTGTGTTCTATGTTCTTTCATTTGTATCATAAAAGAAAATGATCTGAATTTGTGGAATATTTCTATTTCCATAATGATGTCCATATTACCCGTACTTTAATACGCATAGGTATACTATGTTCTTACATATTATGGATTCCGTGTATCTTAACTATATTATTGATACATTTTTAATAACTCTTCAAAATTTAAAATATTTTGTTGTCATTTTTGAAAATTGACAAAAATGTTATATTGCCTTCTCTCCTTTTCCACGAATTGGTTGGAGCTTCAACACATGAGCCAATGTTAGACGCTTCACATCCATAAGCTCAAGAATTTAGAATGTGACAAGTCAATTACTTTCATGGCTGCCGATGAGCTCAACGAGGTGAACGAAGTGTGCATGGAGCGTTTTGGTTTAGCGCATCCTTGGAGCTCTCGGGAGTAATCTAGAGGGTACATTGATCCCATACTGATTATGTATATGTTGAGACTTATGAAACGTAATCAGGTTAAGTCTCTCTCCATCGGCAGGTCCTCCAACGCTGAAACTGGGGAATCCACTTAGAGAGTGGTCGGACATGGGCAGCAAAGAGACATGTAACCAAAACGGGGCATAATATTAGCATAACATTAAAGAGTTTGGTGTGTAACAACAAAATTGTTAAGGTACCCATACAAACCAATTTCATAGTTATGAATAGTTAGGTGGAAAATATCATACCTAAGTGTAATAAATTATCATTTTTACTACTTTATTTTATCATTTTACATGGTTGTATCTATCCTTTTTTTCTAATGTTGGTGGGATGGCCTTTGACACCTTAGTTTCATTTCAGGTCATCGTTCGTCTTTTTTCTTTCAATGTTGTATCGGGGGAATATTAATTTACTAACCTAAAATTGATTACTTTCACTTTATTACATTTAAATGTAAACTTCACTTACCTTAAAATTACAATATTGCCCTTTTTCTATTCAATTCCAACAAGTATTGATTTATTTTTTATTTAAAAGACTAAAATACCACCATTTATCATTCAAAATTTAAAAACTCATTTTTCTTCTCTCTCTGTTCCCTTTTTTCCTTTTCCTTTCTCGCCAAAAATAATATGGGTTGCTCCACTTTTAAGATGAATAATCATCAATGTCATATAAGAGTGGATGCTTTTTATGGTTGTGGCTATGTTTCGTTGATGGGACAAAAAATGAAGAGATTTTGTCTCATCGTCACCATTGTTGTTGGCTCTAGTGTTGGTGTTGTGCTTGATCTCAAAAACTATAATCCTTTCGAGACCAATTAATGATATTCACTTTTAAATAATACTTGTAATAATAATGGGCCTGTGATTAGAAAAATATGGATGGTTCACTATAGTTGTTAGTAGGAAAAGAATTTGTGGATAAATATTGTTGCTATTATCTTTCTTGTTTTTGTCTTCAAGAATCACTTTTGTGTCATTTATGATATTGTTACTTAATTTTCTTTATTTACAAGAAAGGGAGAAAAAATATGTTAGTAAAGTAAAATGAGCAGAACCTCAATAAAAAAATTTAAATCTATAAATTTGTAGTTTCACCCAACCCACCCGTAGACCCATACTGGTGAGATCCGCTAAATAAGTTCAGCCCATGGACTATTGGCGGGTCTTCTAATCCTTAACCCGCAATTATGCGGACGGGTTGAAAATAGTGTGGGCGTGTCAATTTTCCACCCGTGCCCACCCGTCCTTGAGTATTAGGAGATTTTTCAAAAGGTTAGGTAGGGGGACAAATGCATACAAACAAACAAAAAAGACTTTGCTGCTAAATAATTAAAAAAGAAAAAGAACTTCAACTCTTTAGAAATAAATAAATGAACTATACAAATATATTATAATTTACATTTGGGCATGAATAACAAGAAAATTTTATTTAATTTTATCCCACATATTCTTTTCATGGTAGACTCTCCTCTGTTCATAATAAATCACACAAGAATAGCCACAACAACTAAGCCCCAACCAGGATATTATACATTCAAATACTTAAATCAAAATCTGGTTGACCTCGTGTTAATCTTCTTTGTTGCTTGACATTGACATTTTAATTAACATGCAACTACTCATAAGAACACACCCACCATTGATCATGCCTTTGCTTCTTCTCCTTCTTCAATTTTACCACTCTTGGTACCATGCTCTCTTTTCTCTGTTGAAACCTGTAATCCTGCTTCTAGAAATGAAGTAAATCACATCTCTTTCATGGCAACACTTTTGATTCACCTGCAAGATGTTTAATACAGTATTAGTATTTTTAGGATTAGGCCAAAATACTTTCTTGTATTCCACTTCTCCTTAACTTGGGAGAAAAGTCTAAATGTATAGTGTCCTGTCCCTGTGGCTTTTCAATGTGTTCATGGGCAGGATGTGAAGTCACCATATCTGTAACATTCATCTTTACCTACTTTTGTTTGTTTTGCTTGGTTTAGTTGGTAGTGAATGTAATCAATGCATTGTATGCACATGAACAGGGTGCTAATCCATAAACCAATAGTTCTGTTTTGTTTCATGTAGAACTATTTTTATGCAGAAGATGGATTTTAAACAATCCGAGTTTGAATAATACGAAGGATCAATATCGGAATTTTACCTTTCTTCCCGCCCCAAGTTTTCTCAGTAATTAATGAAGCCAAGAGCGTGTTTCACTGGCATGTGGTGAAATGGGAATCTTGTCCAATTGCACCAAGCACCAAGCATCCTACTTCAAGCAATTTACCTGCTTCAAAAAAAAAGATTTGAGAATTGAGAACATAAACTATTGTTTCACCTCTCTCCCATCACAGAATAATCAATGAACTGAAAGAGACTTGCTGCATAAAGAAAGCAGCTTCCCGCTAATAAAAAAGTGTATAAGACTTAAATGGGTTTCACAAATCAATCTTCTCAACTGTTTGTTTTATCAAGACAAGTTGTTGGTTTCAGAAGTAGGAGAAGAATCATTCAAGATTGGGTATATATCTAAATATTTTATTCTATCAACATAATGGTTGGACCTTGTGTTTAGCTCCACACCCTGGCCCTGGCCTCCCCTAAGCCACTCTCTTCCAATAAAAAACCCTAAAATTATTTTTATATCGTGTTTTTGCCGACACTCCTCTGCTGCATCATCCCATTCTCAGCAGGCATATTTCATTCAAAACAACCAGAGTTGCCACTAGGCTTGTGTTCCATTCCATCAAATACCCCACATATATAATAAATTCAAGAACTGGGTTTGAATCCTCCTTCAAGAAAGCACATTCACATTCCAGAAAAAAGAAAAACCCAAAGTGCAGTAACCTTCACTTACAAGTGTATCTGAGTTCAATAATGAGACAAAATAACTATAATTGACAAAGAAGAAACTCTCTTGTGGTCCTCAAGTTTTAGCTCTTTAATGGTATTGGTTCATTTACATGCAAACACCCAAAATTGACATGCAAGACCCTTCCTTATTCACTACAACTCCCCTAGCCTAAAAACTAATTTGGTTAGCTTGCATTGGAGCCAAAATTGAAAATTTAGAACCACTCGTTTAAAGTCACAAGCTGCTTTGGAACCTTTCTCCTCCAAATCACTGTAATATATCAATGAAAAGGATAAAGCAGTAGAACCCGAAATAGACACCTCACATTTTCTCCAAAAAAATCAAGAGTAGAAACAGACAGCAATGCCATTGGACCAAGTTTGTACCACCGACAAAGCAATACCAAGTCAGATTCAATGAAATTTGCTTGTAAAAACTAAAAACCATTTTCTACCACCTAAGTAACTTAGAACATTTTCTAAATTGTAAGTGTATGTGTAAGTGTATTAAGTATTAATCACATATATACCTCTTCTGCTTGGCTTGGTGGCCACTTTTACAGGCGCTGCCGTCTTACCTTCTGATGGCGGGAACAAGACCCCATCAATGCCCTGAACCGATATCCTCCCATCGGTGTAGATATCGGGGTCGAAGAGATACGCCTGGCCGTCCTCACCGCGGCCGAACTTGACTGACCCGTCAGCCTCCCGCGCCACCACCTTGTGCGGCAGCCGCAGCGTGTCGTACCCGATCCTCCCGAAGCGCCGGACGGCATTGTACATGCTCTCCTCCGTCTGGTACTCCGGGATTATGTGGTAGTACATGATCTGCTCGGGCGCCCCCGGCTCGCTCAGCTGGTCCGTGGTCAGCTTCGCCATTGCCTCGTCGTTCGGGGCCAGGACCGTCAGCACGTACCCCTCGGACACCAGCTTCCCCATCTCGGTCGCCAGAGAGGTCAGATTGACAAGAATATCCGCCATCTCGTTGTAGCCGCCGTAGTGGAGG
>JAYMTP010000839.1:0-28592 GCA_036897365.1 Geranium brycei | reverse complement strand
ATTCTGTTTGCAGTGGAAGTAAGTGAAACCGTGCATAATACGGGGGAGGTAAGTGACATTTTCCCTAAAAATGTTTTAACAAAAACCCTAATTGCATAATCTACCAGAAACCTTAATTTTTTTTTAATTAGAACGAAGACTTACCTCTTCCATTCTTCGATGACGACCGCTGAATGATTCTCTGCAATCCTTCAACATTTTAGGCGCAAGACAAGTTGACAACCAGTCCAGAGGCGCTGCGATTCCCGCTTCTCTCCCTCGACGATTCGCCTTTTTCTTGCTCCTCCTTCCACATATCGAAGGTGTTGTTGTGTTTGATAGCTCAGTTGCACTTATCATTTATATGACGGTAATGTCGACTTTGAACCAAGAATTTAATGTCGTAGGGTTAAATGAGATGTTATGTAAGTTAAGGGGCTCTACAAAACACCTTTTGTTTATGGGGATTTAAATGAAAAACTCGGATACCTAGGGATATATGGAATTATCCCTTCTTTTTAACCTTAATTGAAAAATATAATAAAGTATTTGGTTGTTAGTTTTTCACGGTGAAAAATTATTTGGAGTGATAGCACAAACCAAAAAAATAATCTATTACATCTAGTTTGTATTTTTTAAGGAAAATGTCGGTTTAATATGACCAAGTATCAAACATTTTTACATGATTATACCTAGCTTAGTTTCTAGCATGTGCAGTTTTCAAACTATTTTTTTCACTTTAGTAAAATTTTAGCATATTCGATTCGTATTTACAAAATTTGACAAAAAAAATCCTCGAAAAAAAAAATCAAATATTGATTGAATATGAAATAACAATTTTACCCCCAATCTGAAAGGGCAGGATTATCATTTCACAAACTAATTAAAACTTTGATAGAAAGTAAAATTGACTCCTAGAGACGCGAAAGAGAGCTGGCTCGGCCGCCATTTTTTTCGCCGAGCCCACAGAGTCGCCAGAGACACCAAAACCTGTAGACCACCTCTATTCATGACATATTTCCTAGTTCGTGACAAATATTCAAGTTCGCGACCTCAGATGAAGGTTGGAGGCGAGGCCAGAGGGAAATCATTGAAATCGGGATGGAGGCTTGAGGGAAATTGGAGAAACCGGGTCAGAGGTTGGAGGTTTTGCTTCGGCGTGGTTGATGGACTCGAAATTGAAGATTGACCTTCGTTTAAATCGGGATGGAATCTCGAATCTTGTTTGTCGGCTCCTTGGAGACGGTTGGAAGCAGAGGTAAGTGTAAGGGTTAAGGTTGAGTTTAGTAGTTGGGGATGGTTTAGAGCTTGGATTGGGGTTAGTGGTTAGGGTTTGGTTTAGGGTTAGAGTTAGAGTTGGATTTAGGGGTTAGGTGTAGGGTATATTTTAAAATTTTGAAAGGTGTTTAAAGGCTAATTTTGTCTTTTTGACAAAACTTTTAGCAATGCTTGAAGTAAAGTGAAAACATAGATAGTTAAGATATTGCACAGACTAAAAATCAAATTAAGTATAGTCGAAGTTAATATTTGTATGCGAAAATCGGAAGTTAATATTGGTAATTTGGGTATGCGAAAATCAGAAGTTAATATTTGTATGTATGTATCAAAGTTAGTAACGTGTTCTTCTCGCACATCAATATGTCATTTTTCATGCATTTGAATAGTTAGACCATGCATAATTTTCCTTGGATTTAAATAGTTAGACCGACATGGTGTTCAATTATGTTTACCCCAAGTGTAATTATTATTTCATAGATCTAATTACGAGATGGGTAATGGAATGATGATGGCATTTCCTCTTTAGCTTTTCCTTTTTTAGTGAACTTTATTTGATTCCTTGGTCACAAGAAAGAGCAATTGAGTTTTAAAAACATGAGAGGGTGTGTAATACTGAACAATTTGCCTCGGAAAGCAAATAAATAGGCAATCTAATCTCAGAAGAAGTGACACCGCTTTCACTCAGAGGCATAGGGGAAGGATTTCGAAGCGCCTTTGATTCTTTGCTATGTTTCAAAGTTATTTTCCTAGGCCGCACGTGGTCCCTCAGTTGACAAAATTTTAATTGTACTACTTGAATAAGTTATTTTGGAAATATGATGAGCAAAATCCATCGATAAATTCACTCAATTATTTGAATGATCTAATTGTAAGACAAATTCGAATTTAAATTCCCTACTTTATCTAAAAATGATGGTAAATGATAGTGAAAATTTCAAGAACTCAACGAAATTAAGTTTTTCTCTAAGGGAGGCGAAATCAAATTTAGAATAAGTTATATTTTGAACATTAAAAAACTTCAAAATGAATAAGTTTAGTCACATTATAGGATTTTTAAAATTATTTTTAAGTTAAATTTATATAACCACTCTACTATTTTAAAAGTAAAAGAATTAGAGAAAAACTCACTTACATCCCCAACCTCAAGTATAGTTAATTTTTACTTAACTATAAATATGTTTTCAACGGCCTTTAAGTTTTAAACGGTTTCACTTTACCCTCTGTTAACTTCTAAAACAATTCTTTTAATTTATTGTAAAATGGCGAAAATGTCCTTGTATTAAAAATTTTAATATACATAAAAATTATTTTGAACTAACTTTTTTCGTAAAAATAAATGATAAAAAAATTATGTTAGTATTTAAAAAAATTAAGAAATAAAAAACGATTTTTAAACATCATTATCTTTTTATTCTTTTAATAGTGATATTTTTGTCGTTTCAAAAAAGTGAATAGAATTTAAAAAAAAGTTAGCAAAATAAGAGTAGTGTGAAACTTCTGAACACTTAAGGGCATAGAAAACATGTTTATACTTAAGAAGAAGTAAGTGAGTTTTTCTCAGAGAATTATATTACAAACATCACATCACTTAAAAACCTGCCTTAGACCCCGGCTCTAGTCTGCACTGCTCATGATGAATTTCGTTCCCACCTCAAAGCATTCCACATAAAATCAATAGCCAGCAGCTTTTCACAAAAAAATGGGGTAAATGCAGATGGTTACCTTTAACTATCAATTACACAACATATTACTAACCAATGTTTTTTTCTCACACATGTTCACCCAAATAAATTTTTTATGAACATGAAGATACATAAATGGACGGAAAATTGAGTTACGTCCAAGATATGTCCGAACTCATTTTTTCCCTTCCCAAAATGCCCTTACTCACATTTTTCCTCCTCAAACTACACTTACTCACCTCACTCACATTATATAGGATTAATGGCTCCCAATAATGCTCTTACTGACCTCAATTTATTTTACTTCCATATTCCAAAAATTATTCTAGATTACTTCACTTAGGGATTATTTGTTTATATCTTCAAAGAAACACAAACATATCGTGCGTGATAAAACCATTTTTGTGCATATCTTGAAAGATTCAAAGTAAATCGATAATTACAACATAATCATCAAAGGTTCAAAAGACATATTTATATAATATCATGGACAATCTAATTATCGAAGTTTCAAATTCCAACAGAAAAGATTGGGAACTCAATTTTACGTCCAATTTTGTATTTCATGTCCGTAAAAAAATTATTTGGGTAAGCATGTGTAAGAAAAAAAACATTGAGTATTCATGTGTTTGTAACTGTTAGTTAAAGGTAAACATCAGTAATTACCCCTAAAAAATAGTGAGTACATTGTAATCACAATTATAACTTAGCCAATTTATTTAGTTATCAGTGGCTATTCAACTAAGGGTGTACATTTTACACAACGTGTAGTTGTTGTAGAATTGATGAAAACGGCGTATTACTGTAGAAAGATGTTCCAGCTATAGATTTTCACTGTACTTTCTTGTAGCAATTGTCTTAGTTGTTGTGCACAAGCTGCGTCCTTGGCAAGTAAGAGTGCAAAACCCCCACCACCAGCACCGACGAGCTTGTAGCCGCAGCAATATGGATCACAAGACGCAAACAGCCTATCAACAAGTTCATTGCTGCAGTAAGGGTCGAGTTCCTGATGCAGCATCCAAGCTTCCAGCATTATTTCCCCAACCTCATCTACATAACCGTTCATTAAAGCTTCCCTCCCAACCTTTGCCAGTTCTGCGAGGCGCTTGATACTTGATACAAGAAGATTGTCCCTCTGTAGATACCGCATCACAACCTTTTGAAGAACCTGGTGTGCAAGCCGAACCTGCAACAACAATGTTTAAGACAGCAGGTGCCAACAATGTTTAATCCCATCTGTTTTCTAGACAAGAATTTCAACTTCCCCAATTCAGTATCTTGGAGTCGAATGCCAAGAAGCAGATAATGACTATTCAAAAATGTGTTAATGCAATCCAGCACAAATCAGGGCCATCTAAAATAGCTTCAAAAAATATCTTGTAAGAGGAAAATCATCTTATTTTCTATGCTGTTAGTGAAAACAGATGGGAGTGGGATGGAAAATCATAGAAATAAACACAGTACTTCCTCTGTTCTAAATAAATGCTTTACTTTCCTAAATAAATGTCCCGTTTCTACTTTAGTTTCTTTTCATCAGTCCCATTTCTACTTTAGTTAATTAAGTAATTAGGCATGGATTGCTAATAATATCCCTCCATAAGTTACTTCCAACAACTTGCATAGTAACTAACTGGGATAGAGGAGCACGTGAGGAAAAAGATGATAAGTCAACATTAGAATCTTTAACCTTTGCAAATAATCAAATGAGCACTTACTTCGGAACAGAGTATTATTACCATCTTTTTTCTAAGTAAGACCAGCAAGTATGCCACCGAGGGCTCCACATAACTATCTCATACAGATTATTTTTCAATAACTGGTTTAAGCATGCAATGTTCTTTAACTTGTGTAAATTCTTGGTTGGGAGGGAATGCATAATGCTAATCTATGACTACAAAATAAAGCATACTTACTTGACCAGTAAAAACCACAAGCAACCGTTCCTGCAATTGAGAAATCAACTGAGGAGAAGCCAGCAAAGGCATAACTTGTAGCCGCAATGGTATTCCAGGAAAACTAGTAGTGACTTTAATTCCAGGATATAAACCCCCAATTTGATCTTGCCAGCCTCCTCCTGTACCCATGAGCTGCTCTAATACCAAAACAAGTCTGGCAACATTTTCATTACTTTCATCTCCATCAGTTATTTGGAGAAGTCCTTTTACAACAGCTGCAGCCAATATGCTCGAAGTCCCCAAGCCACTACCACGAGGAACTTTTGCCCATGTCTTTATTTGGAAGCCAGTGCCCAAGAGAATGTTATCGTGAACGATACCAGTAACTAGCAATGCAGACTTGACTAAACGGAATGGATCATTGCTGTCAAAGGGGCAAACAATAGAGGTAAGGTCTTTAATGTGTATCTGGTTCCCCACGTCATCGTTAATCAAAACTCCAGTTGTTTTTGTTGTCTCTATGATAGTGCCAATAGGAAGAGAACCTTCCAAACTTATTGCCATATTCAAAACACAGCCAGCCCGTTCTAAGCTCCATGGAGGAGTATCACTCCAACCCCCAACAAAATCTACTCGAACTGGTAACTCAACCTTTACCCTCCTAAGGTGGTAAGACCGGTCCCTGGTACCACTAGAGGTGTTCTCATCTGCTGAAGTGGAGCTGCTGTCTGAGGACTCCAAGAGATGTTCTACAAATGAGGAAAAAAGATTGGAATTATGAACATAAAATCAATCAATGCAATACAGAAGCACATATCAGTACAACAAATTTGTACTGTATCTCAATACAGAATTTAATGATTATAATGGGACAATACAAATAATCAAAAACAACATTCAAGAAGTCTGATTTAAGTTTAGTAGACTTTCAATCTACCCTACTCTTTCTAATTTGTCATTTCTTCACATTTTATGGTAAATTTGGTTGTGATATTATCTAATAAATATGAATATTTAATTCCCACCTCTAAATCCATATCTTACTGCAGAAGCAGTCTCATCAGTGACTGCAGCCCAGGCTTTTTGTTGCAACTTGCATGCTGTTATTTCATCTTTACATAATCGGAGAAGATCTACTTGTACCTGGTATGCTCGACTTCTAGGAAGAATCTTAGAGTTCTGCTCCTGAAGTTTGGGACACATATCTAGAAATCCCTTGCAAATTTCAACTCCCAAAGCTTCCTTTTGCATAATTTCTTCACACAACTGAGTCAAGTTGTGACCAACCATGCCATAATTTATGCAAGCTTTAGCTATCCCGGCTGCAAGATCTGCTTGATGATTGATAGACCCAATGCACATTTTGGAAAAATCAATTGATCTATGTAATTCCTCCAAACTAAGACGCCGTGAACTTTTCCATAATGGAATTAAGTTTTCATTTTGTTGGTCACTTAAGCCCATTAACCACATGGCCAATTTAAGCATCTCAAAGTAAGAAAGAATGGGGAATAGCTTTGCATTCCATAGGCACTTCTCTTGTAGACCAATGGAGCTCCAAAGGTCAATCTCCTGAATGCTTAAATCATGCAAGACCTTCTTCCAGGGTTCTCCACAAAAAGTACCGTCTTTGGATACTGAAACTTTTGGGTTATCATGGAGTCCACAAAACACTATGACTCTTTCACTGCATCCTAACAAGGGAACTTCCCAAAGACAATGCCGATCTGGAAGCAAGAACCCAAGCAGATCATGTTGTCCCCCACCATTGTCTTCTGGGATATTCAGACCAACAACAATAGATTGGGAGCCAATTTGTGTTCCAGATGAGACAGATGAATCATATATAAGAGAATCTTCCCCAATTGACACACCAGGTGCAATTTTACTAGAAAGAACAACTGCAGATGCTGCAATATCACACATAGTGGTTGCTGGGATAGAACACAAATGTCTTCGACCCACAAGTTCTGAACTAGCTCCACTTAGGTGATCCAATATTTCACTTGAGGTTCCAAAATGTAAGAATGACAGATCATCTACAAACAGATAATACGGAAAGGATAATATCATAAACAAAATCGCACTAACAAGCTCTTGATGAGTAATAAAAAAAATCGTACTACAGGTACTGTAATGTTTGACTTACAGGCACAATAGCTGAACATATTTTGTTTTCCCAGTTTGCTCACCAATTCTGTGCCTAGAGGGCGCAGTTGCAGCCAATCATGTTTTGCAGGCACCCAGGCTGCTACCAGATCTTCATATAAACTCATCTATACATAATGTGTTGATTTGTAAAAGATCAATAGTTGTCTAAATTTTGTAAAAATCCCCGACGTGTCTGATTAATCCCCCGACTAGTCCCCAATTAATCCTGTATAATTCCCGATTAATCCTGTAATCTGATTTATTTTTCGACTAATCCCCGATTACCCCCTAGAAGGCCCTCTCCGACCGACCAGCGCCTTAGCGTTTTTTACAACACGTATAAGAACAGACACAGAAAGCCATACACGTGATTTTATCAAAAGGTGAATCAAAATATGGGGTCAAAAAACTTCTTGTTTGGTTACTTAATACATGAATCAATATTTTTTAGTGCCAAGAAGATGATTTTATTTTAATGTCAAATCATGTTGGCAGGAAATAAACCTCAACATGTACCATTCATGAAAATTGAAATATCTAAACTGGTAGACAGCAGACTAGTAACAAGATGCAATACACAATACTAGACAGCATAACTTCACGCTCCACAGCAGCAGCCTTCCCTCCTCCAGCGGTGCGAAATAAATCTAAATAAGTACCAAATCCACAAGGTTCACACCATTATGGGGTTTGGGGAGGGTCATTTACATACAAGTATGAGATTTGTGCCTTACGTATCCTAAACCTTACAGTTTACTAATTAACTGTCAATAATAATTCCCGCATCCTTGTAACTCATGGTAACCAATGAAGTCTAATGAATTATACAACACAAAAAAAGTATGGCACAAGAAAATTCAGAGAAAAAAATTAAGGGAAAATAAAGACGAAATATACAGTGACTTGCCTCCTGTTTGCTATTTGTAAGTGCTGAAATCATTGACTGGCAGGAGCATGAAAGGTTAACAAGATTCAACCATGCTTCACCTCTAACTGCTATGATTCCAGTGTCGAGCAGTGTTCTGCCATCATCAAGAACTGCATCGTTCCTAACAAGCTCATCTAAACTAGGTTTCTGTAGAAGATTGTCCACTAAACAGACGGAATTATTTTTAGTGAAGGTCCCAGTTTTTGATGCCACAATAACACCATGATTAGAGGCAATGTCAAGAGTAATGGGAACAGTGATGATGCATGATGAGTTCTCCGGGAGAACCATAGTGGAGGCATCAAAACATGGAAGAACATCCCCAGTCATAATAAATAAACCACCTGCAAACAATAAAAGTTACATGAATCCACAGTTTGTGAAAATGTAGTTGAATAAACAATAGCCCTATCCCACTGATTATTAACCTAACCAATATAATATAGAAAGAAAATAATAAGGACAACGATAACAACAAGACAGGTGATCATGGTGATAACAAGATTTAGATTTCAAGTTATCTTATCACACACCGCAATCATCAGAAATGTTCGTACTTTGAGAGAGACAGGGAGTGGGGGTTATATAGCATAACTCTGATAGATGACTAATTGTGGTACAAGTACAATTAGAATTATACTTCCCTTGGCCATATTAATAACATCTATCAGTTTTTACTTCCATATGTCAGGCTCAACAAAATTCTCAATGTCTCGCACAACAAAGAGCATGTCAAAGCTTTATTTTGACTCTTAAGTGACTTTTAAAGCAAGCTAAGGGAAACGAGTACAACATAATGCACACTTCCACAAAAGGCAGTTGTAATCTTAACTAGCATCTCTACCAACATGTTTCTCATGCAGCAGAAATGATGTCACAATAAGAGTGTAAGGCTTCACATAATTTACAGGGATATGCCACTGATTGGAATTTGTCCAGAACTGATTACTGAAGCTTCTGATTGCCAGCAATATCTAAATGCACCCACAAAAGTACAATGTCCACCAATTACAACACAGATTTCAACAAAAGAAAATCATAAAACACTGTATAGTCTGTATCTACTATCACATGCAATATAAGATTTCAACCATATCATAATGAAGTCAAGAGCCTAAAAGTTAATAGCATACATAATTTAAATTTTCCAACACTAAAAAGTACAACTCCACATGTCAGCAATGATCAAATTGTGCAAGAAACTCACTTGTTTCCAGTTACCATACTGGTTGAAAGTCTCTCGTCATTCATATTCTTAAAACTGTTTGCCTAATAAGGTATCACTTTTGACTCCACAAAGTGAAAGAGGAGTCTCTCTTTCGTTCATCAGTCAAAGATAAGGAGAGAATAACTTGGTGTTGTATCCTACGGCAATACAATGACAGTAATATATTTCATCTGGATGTATTGACAGGACAAATAACCTTCATTTTTAAAGGCTTGTCTGGCACAAGAAGCAATAGCAAGTATATGGTCAAAAAGCAGTGGAACAGGTCCATCAGGGTCATCTGCTGCCAAATATGGAAGTGGTAGGAAGATTTTCCCCATTGGATTCGCCCAGGGGACCCTTTTAGAGTCTCCTCCAGCATGAATCAATAATATATGCTTTTTAGCTATGAAGTTAACTGTTGACTGGAAAGGAACTCCATTGTTGGATTTGGACCTTTCATGTGCCATGGAAGATCCAGAACTGCTATTGCTTGCAGCTACACCCTGTTGACAATAATTTCACTAATGCCCCATCAAAGCCAACAACTGAAATAATTCACCAATAGGAAAATCATATGCCAAAACATTTTAGCAGCTGAATGACAACAGCAAAATTAAGAAAAATAAATTTACAAAAGCAACATTGCTTGAAAAAATTCCATAAGAACTGTTACCTCCAATACATAGACCATGTACTGTTTCCTCCATTGGGTTGCCAGAGACAGTAGGGAAAAAGAGAGAGAACAGAAGTAGTATCTTCATTCAAACCAAAATAACCATGACCCTCAACTAGGCAAGTGGGGTTACTTTTTGATTGGTTATAATGACAGCATGCTCAAGACCCACCTTAAATTTATGGAAATTTGAGTAGAGCATAAAGTATCTTTAAAAGAGAAAATGAAATTCATTTTCCTCAACCTGGGCAAATTTGGGCAGAAAGGGCAAACTACTGGAATAGAAAATCTTGTCTACTGAAATATTTGTGGTTGCATATTCTTGCATAAAAATTTATTGGGAATCCAATTAAGCAAACAAATTGATATTCACTATACAATCCAGGACATAAAAAAGTTCACCAAAAGCTTCCTTTTACAACTATGACATACATCCCATCATTACTAGTGTTAATAGACAGGTTCGAAACAGATCCAAAAACAACCCATTTCCTATGCGCGTAGCTTTCAATTAGAAAGAAAATTAAGCATTGAGTAGTTTAGTTTGTACCAAATGAACTTACACAAACACTATGATCAATGATTGTAACTCAAATCAGCATCAACAACAATTTCAATAAAATTAAGAGTAAGGGAAGTACCTGTGGCAGCAGATCGAGGGCAGATTGTTGATAGAAGTTGGAGAGAGCGAGAATCGCATTGAGAGTGGCAGCTCCAGAGCCGATCCGCAGGCCATCGGGATCGGGGACGGCGAGAGTGACAGTGGAAGGGGCGATCCGGCCCATCCGCTTGGCTCGGCGGAGCTGGGAGTCGTAGAGGTGGGCCTGCTCGGGGCTGGCGGCGGTGAGAACGATGGCGTCCCAAGTGGGAACCCTGGAAGAGTGCCTCACCGACAGCCGCAGACGGAACCATGACTTCCGGAGGATCACGGCCAGCTCCGCCTTCTGTTTGGCTCTGGATTGTCGAGTCGCGCCATTTTCTTGCATTTTCCCAGGAAGAGTGGGAAGCAGTGGAAATGAACAAGTGTTGATAGAAAGGAGAAGGATTGTGTTTGGATGCGAGTAACTTCCACAGCCGCTTCGTAGACCACCGTGGGTACCCTTATGACAGTAACCGAGTCGACAGTTTAACAAAACTAAAGAATGAGGGCATTTTTGATATTTTAAAAAATTAATGGTAACCCACGTTAAATTGGATGGAAAAGTAGCATTTTGTAACAAATTGGAAAGTAGATGACTCCACTATTAACGTTTCAAAGTAAGTATTGTAAAAGGGGTACAACTGAAGTATAATAAATTGCCAGTACACCAAATATACATTTTAAGAAAATTATTTATGCTTAAAAGTTCTCTCAAATTTTGTAAATTATTGTAATATTGCATGAAAAATATAATCTGCCTAATTTAGGAAACATGTTTTCTCAAGCACTTTATATCAACATAATTTATCATCACTGAATTCATTATTTAATAGGGATAATTTCAGATAGTACACCTAATATGTCACCAAGTTTTTATTTTAATTTATGAGGTCACCAAAAACAATTTGTCTCACTCTGTCAGTTTTCTTTTATTTTTTTACAAAACTTATGATATGACCAAAATACTCTCACCATAAAAAAAAATAGTAGTGGTTTATCTCAATTTCTGGTTTGACTGGCTTGAGAATCAAATTTACGGTTAGTCCAATTTAATTATGGACTATCAATCGTCTTCCTCGCGAAACCCTCCCTTTCGCAATTTCACCCTGTCGTTGGAAGAGCTGCCTCACCCAAGAAATTGACTTTTCCGACCATTTTGGATGGAGGGAATGAAGTTTATCGCCCAAACATTGGTCATAAGAGGAGAGACTGGAGGGAGCTCGAATCCCAGATCTGAGATTTCTTAGATCTGGTTTTTGAGCGATGACTCGAATCTCATGCGAGTGTGATTGCACTTCAATTTCGCTGTTGTAGAACGTCTTCTTCACTAGATTGAACATATTCTGCCTCCTTAAGCCCTCCAACGACTCATCGCAGGTCGAATCGATCACCTCTGACGCGGTTTCCTACGTCGGCTGCAGCTCCCCGTTGACTAGAACTGCCTCTACCACTGCCTGGAACACCCGCCAGTTCCCGCTCTACAACAATCCCACCGCGCCGCTCACTAAGGATGTCGCCCGAGAGAGTTTGGCCAGAGAAACCGGCTCCTCCGGCAACAGATTGAAGCCGCGAAAGGGAGGGTTTCGCGAGAAAGACAATTAATAGTTTATAATCGGACCGGACGAACCGGAAATTTGATTCTCAAGCCGGCCAAACCAGAAATTAAGATAAATCGCTGGTTCAATTATTGATTGCAAGGATATTTTGGTCATTTCATATGATTTTTTAGAAAATAAAAAAAACTAACAGAGTGAGACAAAATTTGTTTTTGGTGACCTCAGAAATAAAATATCCTAAAATAACGTTTAACGTTGAGTCGGTCGCTAGTATCAATTCTGAATTTACTATTCGAAACATTCACCTCTATTAAGCAAGTTTTACATCAACAACCACTCATAACCTCATGCTTGAATCTAATTATTTAAATTTTTCTCAATTTACAATGAAAATAAACGTCTAAGTTTTAAGAAGTTATTACATTTTTAAGTAACTAAAAGATATTTCAAATTAATTTATTTATAAATTGTAACATGAAAAATAATGTTCTAAAAATCTAGGAGTTATCTAATTAATCTTCCATTAATTCCTGATTAAAATTTTATCAGGCCATATGTTCAATTAGCACTAGTATTTTTGAAAGGGGCAATGACACTTTGATATACACAAAACTTAGTATTTTTAATTCTGATACACTCAAGTTTCAAATTACTTTTTTCGCGCACTCAAGTTAACATTTTTCCATTGTGTCACGAACGAAGTTAACTTTTTCATAAATTGTCTAAAATGCTCTTCAATGACTTTTAAATTTTCAAACAAGTGTCATGAACTGTGAATGTTTTTTTAAAGAAAAGCATTTAAAAGTCATGTAAGAGTCTTATTCCAATCTAGCAGTGCAATTGGAATTATTTTTTTGTTCCATCGCCGATTGGAATTAGGGCGAACTTGCAGAATATATTTTTTGTGTTTTTATTTGTTTTATATTTACAGAAATTAATTATATTAATGTGATAGTGATAGTGATAGTGATAGTAATTAACACATTAGCCACACAAAATCCACAAAACTCATCTATATCTTTTCAAAAATTAACCACAAATCATTACCCCGAGTGAATCAACGGTGGAGAACCTAGTGAACCTAGGTGCTAACCGGTCGGCGTCGATAAGGAGGAGGTGGTCGAAGATCTAGCGAGAAAGGCGAGAATATTTGTGGAAAGGTGAAAGATCTGAAAAGTTAATGTAACGGGGTTTCAGAGATCTATGGAGAAACTTTCACCCAAATTTAGGTGTATAGGAAGAAATGAAGTATATCTATATAAGAACTTCAAATGCGAAGTAGAGACGAAGTACTAGAGATCAGTGTTGTAAATAGCGACCGTCATGACCGCCATGGCGGCGTCATGGCCCGAAAACCACACGGGCACCTCGTCGTGGCGTTTTGGCTGCTTTGAGCCGTTTTGTACTTATTTTAGCTGATTTTAAACCAATTTGGGCCAGTTCTGTCTAAACTAATTAATTTTTTTTAAAAAAAGTTGAAAATATTATAACTTGTAGCATGATATGTATTTTTATTACATATGTGAATAAATTTAAATTAAAGAAAATTAAAAATACAAAAATGAAAATTCGCCATGACCCCGCCATGTCCTTGAAAGGCACTGTCTATCATCGTAGCGTCGTGCGCCATCTACAACCTTACTAGAGATGAAATGGAGGAGCAAATATTGATGGTGGAGATGAAATAGAGGAGCAAATGTTAATTGTGGGTATTAAAAACAATTAATATTAATTCAGGACTTTATATCTACTCTCTAATGATATATATGTGAGTTAAGGTCAACCTAAGACATAAAGGGCTTCTGGTCTAATTGGTATCCAAAGGAATAGAGTTTTTGAACCCCACTATTATCATTATTTTTTAAACGCATTTGAGGTTCGTACACACCCACTAATGGATAAAAATCACAATCCTTACCACTAAGCTACGCCAAAACTATTGTTAAGCTTTTACTCTAATTATATATAATTCATTAACGCGGCGGGAATCTCTCTCTAGTGAGAAAGGATCCCAAAAACTCTCCCGCGCAAACGGCAGTGTACGTTCAAAGTAATAATGTGCTTTTAACGAAGACCCAAATATCAATTTACATGAAATATGTTTTTAGGTGAATCGAAAATTAGGAGTAGAGTGGATACAATCGGGCACATACGAAAATATAAAGAAGAGGGTTTCTTGCTACCGAATCAATCACGCTCACGCATTCAAATACAAAATTACTCACTATCATGCAATCACTAAAACAATTAACTAATCACAACTTATCAATTATCTAAAATGATTGAGGTAGAATGAATTTTCTGGGGATTGCTTATGATTTAATAACGACATCAATTATCAATTAGGGGAGTTAATTGAGATAGTGTATTTAAGGTATTTGGATCTCCAAGTTTAACCTAAACCCCGGCTCTTACGAGTCCACGAAAGGTAATGAATCAATTACCCATATCTAACTCGCAACAATTAAAGTTAGGATAACCCTCATTCACTTCTTAGAAATCCTATAAGAAATCCCTAGTCTACGAGTTGGGAGTCCTAAACTATTAAACCGTGCACATCCTCATGATAAGAATGTAAACCCAATCCTACATCCATGCTCAACAATTATCAACTAATCGCAAGACATGAGTGAGACCCGTAACCATAACTCTAACGCAAAATTAGTTCATGATTTAATCACCAATTCATTCACAATCCCTTTCAAATCCAATTCGAAATCCTAGATCTAGCTACTCATGAACATGAAAATACTAACAATTAAGCTAAACATTGAATCCAAAATCATCAAAGTCATCAATTCCAACCTAAATTAGTAATCCCACCAATTATCTATGCAATTAATAATAAACTACACTATAACAACTCTAAATTTTTTGAATCGAAATATATTCTCTCTCTCCTTGGGCGATTTCCGACGGGGTTTTTTTCAGCTGGTCTATACTATGGCGAGGTCGGGAAGACGATGGC
Organism: Geranium brycei; assembly: GCA_036897365.1. Classification (NCBI taxonomy): domain Eukaryota; kingdom Viridiplantae; phylum Streptophyta; class Magnoliopsida; order Geraniales; family Geraniaceae; genus Geranium; species Geranium brycei. Next base: position 13,632 of record JAYMTP010000839.1, on the reverse strand, counting down.
AAGGGCGTGGGAGTCATCAGCTGGTGGCTTCGAACTCATTTGGGCCTCTTTCCGAGCAGTTTGACTTTTGCTCATATCGAAAACCATGGAGGACTGCAGATCGCTTCCATTTTGGGTACGGGAGGGAGTGTAGCAAGGATACTCAGCGTAGCAGAGATGCGGTCAAGGTTGGAAGGAGGAGAGAGAAGGGTAGAGGGCGTTTGCGATATGAGATGGGCGTGAGGAGAGAGATTAGGAGATCGGGGGCGCACATGGGCCCTCTCAAGTTCTCCGGCGCCGACGACACAATCGCAGGGACGGGTAGAGCAGTCGACGATGAGGGCAGACCAAGGTGGAGATCGGATCAGAGGGTGGTCCTCTCCAAAAGCTTGGCGGCGGCAGAGACAGTCGAAACCCTAACTGGTTATGAGGGACGACACTTTACATCGATCAGGCAAGAGGGGGAGGCGAAGTGGTCAGAGATGTCGAGTAGAAGCCAGAGGAAGGTTACCGGCGAGGGCAGTGGCAGACTTGTCGTAAACCTAATCAAGATCCCAGATCACGACCTTGGCGGAGGAGTTGTTGCGGCAGCTGCCTTGAACCGCCGGAGAGATTGTGGAGTGCCAGAAGGGACAACGTCTGGTAGACTATTGTTCTCGGGGATGACCGCCAGGAAGGTTTGTCACTCCATGCCTCAGAAGCAGACTTACGCTGCAGCACCGGTCCCGCTCGGTCAGAGAACGGTGCTGGAAAGAGACTCGGGAAAGGTACTCCGGCACGATCATCAGAGGGGAAGCAGTAGCTGGAAACAAGGACACCACTGCAGGTGCTCCGACGAGGTCTGGGGCTGTTTCGGGGAAAACAAATTCCCGGTCTTCATCAGTCAATGATGCCTTGGAAGTCTCCGGTATGGGCAAAATGGAACCAGGATTTGAGGGAACCAGCTCCGGCTAGCCAATTTGATGGTGCCAACCAGACCGGTTCACTCTGGATCCATGATGGAAGAGGTTGGTTCAAACAAATGGGTGACCCGAATGGTTCACTCGAGATTTTGTTGGAGGAAGTCGGTGCCTTTTAAAGGAGGTGTCACCTCTATGGCATACGAGGAGGGAGACCAAAAGGACATTGCAGATGCTCTTCTAGTTCGAGGTGGACCGGAAAGGGTACAAACCCCTCAGGAAGGAGACGAGGAGTCGAGGGGTCACAAGGTGGAGGATGCTCGGTGGCAGCCAATGCGAGAACTTGGCGAGCTTGATTGCCAGGGCCAGGGTACGAGGCGGGAGCAACCTGAACCAACAATTATCTTTCAGGAAGAGGTTAAGGAGGCTTCCCAGAGTCCAAGAAAATATGTCGAATGAGTTCAGAAAGGTCAGGAAACACCTCAGCTGAGGATGTTCCTTTTCAAACTCCAGGAACTCACGAGTTATCATAACAGGTATAAGAGTGTGATACTCACATTGCAAGGGAGTGAGGTGGGTGTCGGGGGGATCACTGTTGATCTACCAATTACCATTTTATGCAACATGGCTCCTGATGAGAGAGAGAGTAGATTCTACAAGGTAATTGTGAAAGATCAACTCGAGGGGGCTCGGGAAGGAGTGAAGGAAGCATCGGGTTCTCCCCCTTTGGCAGAAGGAGCTCAGGAGACCGAGGATGCAAGACATGAGACATACTCGGATGAACCGGCTATTATGACACCCCTTGCGGTAATCCGACCGGATTAGATAAAAATCCAAGACTCTCAGCATGTAGACTCAGGAACTGCCCCTATAGTTGGGGAGAAGCCTTTACAGGGGGTGAGGGGGAAGATAAGAACTGATATGATTAAAGCTTCTAGGGTGTTGAAGTCTACCAGAAGATCCAGGGGCAGCGGAGCTTCTCATCAGTTGCTTACGGAAGAGCTGGATATTTATGACATTGATCCTGGAGGGGATAGGGAAGAGGGAGAGGAAGAGGGTTTGACCCCAGCCCTGGGGCAAACTAAGACCACTCGAGACTTTGGGGCCAGAGTACTTCGCTCTAGAAAAGTGTTCGGGTGATCGGGATCGCGATTTCTAGTTTTTTTTTTCATTTGAGTTTATCTTGCCCTTTTTTATTGTTTCATTTTCGTAATAAAATTATTTTCTTGCTGATAAAAAAAACTATAATCATCAATTAACAAATCAACCAAGACTACAAGCACAATCTCATGCTTAAGTCATCATTAACATCAAATCCAATCCAAATCTCAACAATCAATGAACAATTTCAATAATCAAAACTTAATTCAACTTGTATAAAGTGAAAATCAATTCAATAATTCCCAAATCTACTCATGAACATTCAAATATCAAATCCAAACTATAAATCTAAACAAAACTAGGTAGAAATCACAATACCTAACCCCAAAAGATTGGATTCAAGCTCTTCACCTTCATCTATAGCTTCTGGATCCAAATCCTACCCCTTCCTTTCTCTAGATCGTCAAATCTTCACTCTCTACCTTCCTTACCTCTCCAAATCTCTCCAAAACCCTATTGAGATTTCCCTAAAAGGGTCAAATCTCTAATTGGAAGTCTCAAAGGTTGCTATTTATACTATAGGTCGAATAGGGGCAATTTGGGCATTTTCTAGCTGAAAACGCGAATTCTGGGTTTCTTTCATAGAGCTACGACACCCTAAGCCACGACAGGGCGTTGTGACTTGCTGCACTTGAGACATAATTTTCTGATGACTAGCCATTGCTCAGACGCCTTTTTCATCATCTTATAAACCCCCGATGCAAAACCTTCATTCATGATAATTGTAGCTCTTTCCGTCCTCTTCAATGTAGGCTAAAAATATCTCGATTTGGAGTCAATATGCTACAAATATGACACTCGCAAGTCTGCTCGGTGGTGTTGGAACGGAGTGTTGGGCGGGTTGCTGGTCAGCCTAATTGATCGGCCAATATATTGCAATATGTAACTCTGATAACCAAGCTTTCTTCTTCAAAGATGTAGTGATTTTGATGCTCTTCACTAGGGTTGTCCATTTTTACCCGAGACTCGACTCACCCGACGACCCAACCCGACCTGAACTCGATTCACCCGAAACCCGACAAAACCAACGTGTAGAATGAGTTGGATAGACCCAACCCGACATGAAGTCTGGAGATTTTCGGGTGAGACATGCTCACCTGCCAAGTAATCCGACTCGGCCGAGGTAGCTAGCAAAGGGGGCCAATATTATAAACCCAAGCCCAACCCACAACAAATGGAAGCCAAACCCAGCTCCTTGAGTTTTGGATATTTGTTTACAACAGAGGCTTATAAACCTTCTAAAAGTTTGGTACGTTTTAGAGATATGCTTCATCTTGTAGACGTGGCACCTCTTCGACCGTTGATCATACACAGTTGACCAATCTCGACCCTCCAAGTCCTTCGACGTGTCACTCTGTCCTCCACACACCTCTCTCTAAGAAATTAAATCCCTCTTCAATTGCGGCACGCTTCATTCTTCAACCATCATTCTTTAATCACTACACTGTTCATTGGAGATTTCCTAAGTTTCATACCATTAATGGCTTATTTCCTATTTGAAAGCAATTCAATGGGCATAAAAGGGACCTACATACTTGTGTAGTCGCAAACCAAGAGGGAGAGGGGTAAGAAGACTCCTTGTCTTCTAAATCTGAGAAGGTAAGCCCTTTAATGTTTTTCAATTCTTCCCCTTCTTCTTCGTGTCAGTGGAATTTGGTTTGAAACTCTAAATGATGGTTTCATTTTTAGGTTTCCGATTTTTAGGTTTTAGGGTTTCGATTGAGATTTTTAGGGTTTAATTTGGGGGGTTTTTGATTACATATAATTTGGGGTTTAGATTAGAATCAGATTTTCGGTTTGATTTATGTTTTAGAGATTCGATTTGAGGGTTTACGATTTAAGATGTGATTTGAGAATTTTAGAGTTTCTGATGTATTATTCGATTGGGGGGTACCGATTATGAGTTGAATTTGTAAAATTGGAGTTAGATTTATGATTTGATTAGAGGGTTTTGATTTTGGGTTTAATCTCTGTTACTTAATTTAGGTGGTTTATGTTTATGTTTATGTTTTAATCATAAATTACTATTTATATGTATTATTTTCAATTGTTGCTTCTATGGACATCCAGGCATAAAGACAGATGATATTGATGCAGTTGTTCATCAAATGATCATTGATAATGGAGCATACCCTTCACCTCTTTCGACATTTTTATAATTTATTTATGGAATGAACTTTTATTTTGAGTATATTGTATATTTTTGTTGGTGGACAGATTGTACATGTCTTGACATAATTGTGCTGGTTTGAATCAGATTATGTTTTAGGAAGTTATTATGTTTATTGGCAGTGGGAGTGGCTGGATGTTCTTGTTTTTCTTGTTTTTATTTTAATCATTCATGTATCTGAAATAGGGTCAATTCATATCAAATGTGGGCTTCTCAATGTTAAACAAAATCAGTTTTATTTGTTATGTTATTGGGCTGAAATTGCAATTTTCATTTGGGCCTTACTTAAAAACTGTAATGGGCTCATGTTTTTGGGCCCATTGGGTTTGTCGGGTTGAACCCGAGTCACCCGACAACTCGAGTCACCCAAACCCAACCACCCGAGAGTCAAGCCGAGTCGAGTCTCGGGTCCGACTCACTGGACCCGACATGGGCCGAGTCGGGTCCAAAACCGGCCGGGTCTACCCGACCTGACCCGATGAACAGCCCTACTCTTCACCGTGATGTTTAAATTTTCTCCATTTAGACTCCATATGATGACGTTATTACCCTTTCAATATGGGTCGACAGCGCCGTTAACTTTCTCTATTTTTCTCTAAGTGTAACCAATGAAACGAAGCAATGACGGAGTGTCGTGGCTTCTCCAAAACAAACCTCTCAGGTTCTATGCCCTCCATCTAACGACTCCAAGTCACGACAGGGAGTCGTGACTTGGGTGCGTGACTTTGAAGCCCTCATTCTAGTATCCTCTGGTCGTTTCCTACTGCACCTTACGACTCCATGTCAAGTTTATGTGACTGGCCTCTGCGGCTTCTCTTGGCTTCGAATTATTCCTGTTTGATCTCGGTTTCGCTTCAGAGCTCATTTTTACTCAATTGTCTCGAAATGACTTTCTTTTTTAGCAAGAAATATTATAAATCGAGGATTTGTTTCCTGTTTGTTTGGTAGATAAGTAAATTAGAAGATGAAATAAAGGAAAATCGAGAATTCAAAAGAGGTCTCTGGAATCTTCATGGAGTAACATGAATAAGAAAAGTTCGCTCTTGGTTTTGTGTTTCATTTTTCTAGAGAAGAAGATGCTTTTCTTTCTTTCCTTCGTTCTAATTTATGTTTCCTGGTGAATAATTTTTTCATATTTGATTTATGGAGGATGTTGCAAGTGCAAATTTCAGAACTTAATCCTTAAAATAAATGATTTATTGCTGGTGTGTTGGTCAAGTTACCATATGTTAACTCATCTACTATTCCCAGAAGGTTTAGAGTTTGGGGGTAGGAGGAAAAAGGAGGTAGAGGAATTAGATTTGGGATAATCATGGTGAACTTCGGATGACTATTGAATGAATATTTGAAGTTCATGTAAAATCATCTTGGTTACTTTAACTTGAAATAGTGTTCATTGATAAATATAAAGGAATTTTGATTTTGTTTGAAATTTTAAAAATAAAATAATTAAAAAATATATAAAAACTTTAATGGTAAGAAAAAATAATTTTTAGGTGACCTGCAAATTTTTTCTGAAAGAAAAAAACTTTAAGTAACCTATCAGATGACTCAAACTATTCAAATGTACTCAAGCGCAATTATCTACTCCTTGTACCAATGTAAATGATATTTTAATGGAATAGACTTTCTGCATGCAAGGCCTGCTCTGGAAAGTTTACAATACAAACCAATTTTATGGCTGTTGCTAAATTGCAGATGCTCATGCCACCACAAAAATGAAAAACAAAATCCCCAAATGAATGTATATTGTCAAACATGAACTATATTATATTATATTACATTACATCCCACCAGTTCAGTAAATTAAACAAATACAAGCAGATAGCCTAAATTATACATTATTGTAACGAATTAAATTCTAACAAAGAATGATCTCATATTGTACAATTACTTTACATTGAATTATCTTTATACACTAGAAAAATTAGTCAGGCTACTTTACCTATATAGAAGACAAATCCCGTTTTTATAACACGATCCTCAAATACCTTTATTTCCTGCACAAAAATTGCACAAAATGACTTGGTTGGTTAGGTTACCATGAAGCAGCAATTATATTCAAGAAAGGGAATCATGAAAATATAACTCCAGTTTGACTTTCTAAATGACAACAAAGCACATTCCGAACCAAGACGACATCATTTTTCTTTGGAGTTGAAGAACTCAATACCTGTTTATGATGCAAGATCTTCCTTGCATCTGCTGAATAATTCTACAGAGTTAATATAAACAAGAGAGTTTTGTTCTTGGCTTTCAACACCTCAGCACCCAGGCAAATCCTTGTAAGCCAAATGGGAGTAAGTTCGTTTAGAAATAAGAAGACTGATCATGAAGCACATTCAAGTGAGCAAGTATTCTGGCCGCCAGTGATTTCATAGTACCGCTTCCTCTCTGAGTCAAATCAACTAAGGGCATCTGAGCTGAGGATCCATACTTTTGTTTGAATTCCGCCAGCCTGAAAATTCTTTCTAAAGCATTCAGTGCTTTCTCCTGCAATCGGGGGGAAGGAGAACTGAGAAATCTTATTATTAGTGGCATTGCATTGGCTTCTGCAAGCACCTTACTCCCACTTTGCAGTTTTACACCTTCAATTAAAGTCAACAGTGCATCCAAAGCAGCCTCACTGGCTGCAGGATCTGGCTCAGCAAGGACTCTCACAAGAGGTCCCACCGCACCAGCTTCCACAAGGCAAAATGATGACTCAATGGTACAAATTCCTCCATGAACCATACAGCCAGCTTCCGGGGGAGGTGAAAAGCACCAAAACCCCTTAGTTTTTGGCACAGGCCTGCTCAGCTGAGAAGAGCTCTCGGAAAAGCGAGCAAGTGAAAGAGCAGCATGTTTTTTTGTCAGGGGTGTGCCCGACTCTAGCAACCGTACCAGCGCAGGAATAATACCAGCTTCAGCTCCTTTCTTTTGTGATTCCTGGTTTGTGGAAGCAACAAAACGACATATGGCCCCAACAGCATTCTCGGTTAACTGATATTCATGGACATCAGACTTCTTGCCATTAGAAAGAAAACTGATAATGATTGGCAGTGCTCCAGCATCTAGAAGCCACTGAGTCATCTGAGGATCTTGTGGAAGGTTACAAATAATACCAACTACATTAGCAATTTCTTCCTCGTTAGAAGAAGATTTGATGATCCTAAGTAAGGTTTCAATGCTCTTCTGATCAATGTGCTCCAAGATGATGGCTTCGTCTCCATCTTCTACCAAGCAACAGAGCAGCTTCACAGCATTTACTCTTACATTTGGATTATCACACTCGCATAACTGAACCAGCACTTGCACAGCTGAGCACTGCAGTAGTAAATACACCAGCAGATCACTACACAGCATAGATTGATGACATATCCAACAGAAACTGATATCATCATATATTTACAGAGTTTGATAACCACAAAGCTTAAACGTTGAGATGCAGACCTATTCCAATTTCGTGACAATGTTGCCCATGGAAATTGAACAAGTTTTGTCAGGCTATACATCTTGCTACTGCCTTACCCACCTTTTCATTGCATTCCATTAGATAAAGAAAAAAAATTACTGCTTAGCCCACAAGCCTAGGGTTTTTCTTATGGTAAGCAATATCTTTAACAGCCCTTTTAATCTTGGCACCAGGCTTTGTTCCTGGCATTTGAACTCCAAAATACTGGAGTTTAGATTACTTTTATGGTCTCATGCATCAGCAGAAAATCAATTTGGTATTGTGAAACAAGTTACTCTTTTTTACATTGGCATGAAACAAGTTAATGTTCAATGCAATGAGGCCAGTTTTCGTTGTCTGTATGTCGTTAGCATGGGGATTGCGAGTGTGTGAGTCAGGTCTCATGGAGTATGCGTACCTGCATTATTTTGCTCTTTATATTTGTGGCAGAGGGTGAATGACACAAGGCGTTGAAAGTCCTTAGAATGCTTTGCTGTATGACAGGCCCATTGAGACTAATCAAAGAGAAAAGCATGCAAATTTTTTCATCTGATTCCAACAATGATACTTCCGCTGAACCAGTTGCCTGAGACACAGTTGACATGGCAAGTTGCATAATTGTGACTGCAACTTCTTCTCGTAAATTAGAAGATGCTGAGCTATGATGGAATAAAAGGTCAAGCAATGGAATGGCTGCACCTTCTCTAATCATCTGAAGGCCGTTATTTGGTAAGCTTGAGATGTTTTGAAGAGCCTTAACTGCCACTTTGTTAATGTGAATGTTTCCATGTGAAACCAAATGAAGAAGTGGCCCAACTACACCACCTTCAAAAAGTGATGCTTTATTGTGGTCAGTCAATTCCATCTCTGACAAAGTTATTGCCATGATCATCTTGACATCTTCTGGACCTGCATAAGTAATTTTCGAGCATGAATAATACTTAAAATTTGGGGAACTCCTTAGTTTCTTCTCATATGAGTGAAAATCTTATAGTTCTTCTATATTCATTAGCCTGAATCCCCACGCAGAGTATAGCATACAACACAAAATACATATGTAAGGGTCATAGAAATTCCAACATATTAGGTATTCCTGAAAATAGTCAGGCCACACATATTTATAAGATAAAATTTAGCTCTAAAACAAAATTAATTTAAGAGGGAATTGAATATGTTTGTCCAGCTAATTATCTATAAGAAAAGAACTATTAACATTTTCATGATATTTACCTACTCAAATATTTGTTTACTCACACAACAGAACTTGAAATTCTGTCTTCTCACCTGACCTTAGTAACTCATAAAAAATTAGAATACTTGTACTACATTCCTCCCTATCATATTAATGTACCCTTAACTCACATCCATAGCTACTATTTCTTCTTCTTCTTCTCGATCACCCCATGAAATCTCCATCTTTCCCTAGTACTCGTTGCCGCGAACAGAGCCTTTGAGGACATCAATTACATCGTTGAAAGCAGCAAAAATAGTTATAAGAAAACACAATGGGTCTCTCATTGCAGCACCAAACTAAAGTCATAGCGACAACAAATAGAGTCAGGCCTTGTTTGACCATTCAATCAAGTCTCTCGAGCCTAATCTGGCTACCATAATTGCACTTTAAGACAAGAAACGTCCAAGTTAAGAACTGTCAGTGTAACTGGCTCATCTAATTAGAATAGAGTAATGTTGAATTATTTAATAATTTTTATTAAATAGAAAATGAAATTCCCTTTTATTTATCCATTCGCAGAAAAAAATCAGCCAGACTAGTATTTGTAGGGAATCCCCCATTAAGTAGTCATGCATTACAATGAGAACTCTTAATTTTCAAAATATTCCAAATTAAATACTAATATGAATTTTTCTGTCCCCAAAATCATAAGCCCGGCCTTGAAGTGGATTAAAAGTACAAGAATATCCACATAACTCTAATAGGTCAATAAAGTTCAAAAGAAAAAACCTGAGGAAAGACGCTCCAGAAAATATTTAAAATAATTTGCTTTTGCCATCTGTATTATGTTCTGATCAGAGAATGAAAGGTTTTGTAAGAGCTCCTCAGCCTGTTTGGCAGCTTGATTATCATCACTGCTTGACATAGTCACCAAAAGTAGTATACAGCCTTGAACTTTCCCGATGCAGTCTCTTGCATGAACGCATTTTGATAATTCCAGAAGTAAAGAAACTGCCAATTTTCTTTCCTGAATACGACGTCCAAGAGATCGGACGATAGATTCAATAGCATTTTCAACTAATGCAATTCTTTCCTGCATAAATAATCGATTACAGAAAGATAAATTACAAGAGTGTCATAGAACAGAAACAAGATTTATTCTAGATAGAAGTTAGAGAAAGACCCATCAATTGAATGAATATTGATCCGTTCTGCATTTCAGTACGTATCTTCATTGAATAGCAACAATATATTATCTCAACCCCAAAGAAAGATTAAACACTGACCAAGGCTTCCTATTGTAACAAAATAGTAAGAAAAAGAATATTTGTATTTAGATACCTTAGCTCATTAACATTTTGATACCCATACGTTCTAACTCAATCCGTACCCATTATATTTTAACATAAAAAATCATAATTAGAGCAATAGAAGATAACTCCAGCATGGGGTATCCTGATAATAAGTTTCATTTCATGAAGACATGGTATATGCAAAAGCCAAATTAGAGTAATTTATGGTTATGGTTATTTCTTCTTGGCCCTGATAAAAAAGAGAGGATGCAAATTAGCATAACTATACATAAAATTGAAGAGATTGGTACCTTAGCATCATCACTATCCTTTGCCAAAGTGTAAAGTATGAGAAGTGCTGAATTTCTTATGTCCCGATTCTTAGCGCCTAGAAGTTTTATGAGGACTGGTATGTAATTTTCTAATATTACCCATTCACGGTGCATGTCTCTTTGGTCACAGAGATCCTGTAACTGTCCAAGACAACAAAGCACATCCTCCTCCTCTTCCGACAGTAGTTTTGATTTCATGGAAGCAATTGTAATCATGGTGTTCCTGTCCTTCCATTCTTCAATTGATTGTCTAAGAGTCTTGTTAGGCCGAAGAATAGACGTGTTTAAGGGTGTCATGGTCAAGGGACACAGATTGCTTCCATCTGCAAACCACTTCTCTATGGCACTTCTTTCAAATGTCTGTCCTGAAGAAGTCTCCACAGGATCTACCATAACATCCTGAGTGATGGGGCAGTAGAATGACTGGAGAGGTTCCAGTTTTTTACTACCTAAGGATTTCCGCTTTGTAAAATACTTCATCTCTTTTTCCATGGGAGATGAGGTAGCATCTGCCCTTTCTAAGAGGGCGCTTATCTGTGCCATTTGTATTGCTTCAGCCTGATCCTTCCTAAGTTGGACATTTTCTATCTCACTCTTAAACTCTTCTAATTCTTTTCTCAATGCTGACCTTTCATTTGGTATTCCAACAGCCTCAGCAATGAGAATCAGTATATTATTGGCATAAGAACGATCAACATTCCTCTCTTGAATACCTGACTCGATTTTCTCCAAAATCTCTTCCTCTGATACTGCTGATTTAAACTCAGCTCTATGCAAGTTGTCACATATGTTAGCAACCTCCTCAATTATTCCCGATGACAGATCCAGCGAGGCTAGAGGAAGGAGGCCCAATGCCCTGCTTATCTCTCTCGTAGCGTCCTCTAAGCGCTGAACTATCTTCCTGCAATTTATCAAGAGATACATCTTGTTTCTTTGGCTGCATTCCAGAATCAACCCTTTTGCAGCCTTAACTTCTCGATTTAGAATTTGAATAGCACTGTTTAAGATCTCAGAGTGACCAACATCTTTCTTGTTTAACTCTTTTAACACAGGGACAATCCTTTCTAAGTATGTTGTGAGTTCCTTAAAACTTTCTTTCTTTACTAGGACATCATTGGCAGCAACTACAAGCTCAAGAATCGTATCCACTGTGTCAGAAAGAACTTCTGAAGCGGGCCCCCCTGAGATATTGGCAACAAAGTCGATAGTCGTCATCTGTTAGACCTCACAAGAGCTAGAAAGCATAATCCTCTTCTCCCGTGAGATGAAAACTCTGATTAGAAATGGAAAAATCCAAGATGGAGGATAACCATATTATTCTTGTCCACGTCTTCATCGTCATGTTCAGCACATACCAGTTTTATTTCATATAATGCCTACAATCAGGGCCTCACATGCAATAAACTTAGCTGTGGTCTCAAATTTAGATGAAATTGATCCGCCATTGAGTTGCAGACAATTGGAAGAACTGAGACAAAATGGATAATCTATATTATTAGCACATAATTTCTTCACTTGTAAATGATGTGGGATTGAAACAATAAATGAAATATGAAATATCAAGTAACAAATATCACTCTACATGGAATATATTGATAGCATTTAAAAAAGAATTGCCTTTTCAGGTGAGGTTTTAGATTTTGCTTAAGCAAAACATGAAGATATGAATATTGCAAAACTTACGAATTTCTGTAACCAGAAACAACACTGAATTGTGTCTGGTTGTTGGAAGCAGAAAACGGTTTTAATGTCCATTGAGAAAATATATGCAAGTTGTTCTCACTGCTTTCTGCCCAAAACAAGACAACAATGAATGCCCATAGACACGCTCACCCGTAATACATAACTACCACTGAACTGTAGAATCAAATGAAGAGAAATAATTCCAGAGAATCTTCACACATCAAAACGGTAATCAGAAAATGCTATCACAAACCATAACAGTTCAACACCCTTTTAAGATAGATAGTCACGAAGAATTCAAGTGAACTATATTCACTGACCAAAGCAGGCAGGTGCTTTGGATGCAATGATTACAGTTATTTGTGTTCTAGATTATCAAATGGTAAGGGGTCTACAATCAAATCGATCTCAGCCATATAAACAAACCTTTTCATTCAATAAAATCTGAATAACTCAGTTTCAGTAACATCAAGCAAGCAAAACCGGAGTTGCAGAAGGGTGTCAAACCATCTAACAGTTATTAATCCATTATCAAAAGCAGCTCCACTTAAAATCTGATGTAAGGAGTTAAATTGCTCATCAGTTATTAATTCAAGCTCCAAAAACTCTTGCAAAAACAGTAGCTGTAAAACACATTAAATCTTCATTAGCAAAAATTAAACTACGGTATAATGAGATGAAGAAACAAGCAGATACTTTTTAATCTAAAGGCCAATAGAAATGCAAAATCAAACATTACAAGAAGAGAATCATCAAGAGAAGGCTGAATCTTGGATCGAATTAAGTCAACCACAGTCAAAATATGTAGAATTTTTGCTAGAACAAATGTTGAACAATCTATGATTACTTGAGTCAAGTGGGGAGGGTAAGAGACAGGAATATACCTGGAAAGAACGAATGCCCATAAAAAAGAAACAGTGTTGCAGTTGGTTGAGTAGATTTTCCTGGGAAAATGGAAGTGGGATTTTCCGGGAAAGTGGCGATCGGGTCTCTCTGGAAATGGTTACCTAGCCGCCCCACCAGATAAGACCCCAAAATAAACAACACAACAAAAACGAAAAACAAAAATGTTTTATATATAGATATATTTTTTATTTGAATATGTTTTACTCTAAATTCTTTTTCAGGTCTGGAAGTACCAGACTCGCTGTCTCCCCTGGGGAACGAAGACTTTTACTACTACTAACAAAATATCTCGAGACTTACGCCTGATAACTTTTATCGGTTTGAGAATAGATCCGATCTGATCGTGGAAATATATGGCAGAATTATCCATCCCTGACGGGTGTCATGCCCCGCCCCATTTGAGGAAGGGACATGGCGGGAAATCCCCACATTCGGGCGAAAAGGAGAGAGATATCCCATCCCGTCCCGCCCCAATCAAATATATTAATAATATATTTTATATGCATATTTAATAAAAATAATATATTTTAATATATAATTTTCATTCAAATAATATTTTATAATACATATTGAATGAAAATGAAAATTTTTAAATATATTTTT
>JAYMTP010000838.1:0-28597 GCA_036897365.1 Geranium brycei | reverse complement strand
ACTATTTTCGAATCGAAGGTTGAAGTTTTGCTTCTAAGCCTTTGAATCTACTTATGTCCACTCTCGAACTTTCCTCTCGGACAACTTCTTGAGCCTAAACTCTAGCACAACAATGAGCACTCACAAGCTCTCACTAACAAGTACTCAAAGTTGTGTTCAAGTGCAAGATTCAAGTTCATACTACCATAAGCTCTCACAAATAGCAATACTAGCAAGCATCAAGTATAAAATCCAAGTAGATTCACAAATACATGCTCAAAAGTGAATATATAACAAATTTAAAATGACATCATCTCCTACAAAGGTCTAACACCCATGGTTGTAGGTTTTTAGCCTACAACCATGGTGCTCAAAGAGAAATACATGGTAGAACAAATAAAAATAGCTAAGGAAAGAGGGGAAAGCAAACTAGAGCCCATGGAGGGCTTAGAGTTCTTCAAAGTGTGGACAATGGCTCCTCTTGGTGATTCCCTTGCTCCAACGGTGAGAATGGTGTAGAGTCATTTTTTTCCCAAGCTTGGAGATGGAGGATTTGGAGTCTTCAACCTCAAGCAATAGAATAGTGCTCTTGAGAGTTCTTGGGAGGTTTAGGGTGGTAACAATGATAGTGGAGGCTGATAGCTCGGGTGATGTGTAAAAAAGTGTGTCCCTGGGTCAACCTAGCTCTTGACTCTTATAGGTGGCTGAAATTGGTCGTGTCACGATCGTGGCGAGGGATGTCACGATCGTGACAACTTTTGAATTATGTCTCCTTGCCACGCCGTCATGCCACGATCATGACTGCTTTTTGTCTTGGTCGTGGTCACGATCGTGACTAAAGGTGTCACGACCGTGACGCTTGTCTTTGTCGTCTTCTTGTCACGATCGCTGCACCATCGTGACAGCTCCATTTTGCCTTTGCAACGCCGAATCGTCACGATCGTTGTGGAGATCGTGACAAAGCTCCTGTCCTTATCGTTTTGTGGTGTCACGATCGTGGTCGTGGCACCCTCGTGTTCTTCACTTTGCCAGTAGCTTGGGTTGCAAGTCATCGCCTCCTTTGCTCCGTTTTTGTTCCAAATGCACTCCATTTGCGCTCCTACACACATTTTACTTCACGATAGATCTTCGCACTTGATGGCCCTTAAATGACCGAAATGAGGCAAAAATAGCGCTAAGATTGGGGTTAATTGGGTTCGGAACGGGGCACAAACGGCCCACATCACAACCATGTTTGCTTCGACAACTACACTGGCAATGGTATCTTCACTTTCAACCATGTTGGCATGACCTCTAACTTGCTTATTTGTCGAGTAGCATTTAGAGTATCAGTATGTCTTGTGTCCATCCTTGACCCACACCTAACATGCAATATTTTTCGGTGTTTTGGTTGGGATGGTTAACTTGGTGAACTTCTTCATGGGCTTCTTCTTAAACCGAGCATCCATTTATTGGACTCCAACCTTTCTTTTTCCCATGCCCTTGATGTTATTGGAGTTTAAAGGATCGTCCGACTCCACAATGTTAGCCTTGACATAATGGATTGGTAGAGAATACATTTTGTCCTTTAGTTGGCATGTGGCTAACAAGTTCCTGCACTGAGACATCTTTCTTCTTAGGCTTGAGGTGGTTCACGTGGTCATTCCGTAAAGGTGTAAACTTTTCAAACAACATGTTTGCAAGGAAAACCTCACACATCTTCATCACATCATTGACCACACCAGCGGATATGTTCTCATACTCGTGAGCAAGCTTCATGATAAGTTTTTATCCACCATCTTAAAGGCGAGCCACTCCAGATGACATACTTCTTCTTGCCGGCATCATCGGCCCTTGTATTTATTCTCCAAAACTTCCCAAATCATCTTGGCTGATTTGTGTACCATAAATAAGTCAAATATCATTTGCCTTAAAATATGGTACCTAACAGTCTTATTGTTCTTCTCGAACTTTCTAATGTCATCCTAATTCTTTTTTAGGAGGACCACTATAGGGGAAATTTGTTTGGAAGCTTTTGGATTATAAACCACATATAGAACAGGGAGATCATGCATCAAGACATAGTCTAAGTCTATTTTTTCAGAAATAATAGGATTAGTTTATGGGACCAACGATGGTAATTGGAACCATCAAGTAGTTCCAATTTTGATAATGCAACATGCATATTTGTAGAAATAATAAAAACAATCATTAAGATATGCAGTTATCGATATGAATTTGCTTTTAAATTGTTAAAACTTGGTTGTTGATATTAGCAAATAATAATTGAGCAGATGATCAGACTTAAATGAACAACATACTTAATTTTGTCAGATTGTACAATCTTAAACCTCAAAACGAGAACACAAGAGCCAGCCTTTTTGAGAGAATTTCATGCGAATGTATCTCCTCAAGTGTCAAGAACCCTTATTCGCTCTCACAGTATGTGCACGTCCAAAGTCCAAGCCCGGTCTAGTGTGAGATGGACACAAACAATTAACAAGAGCAAAACAATATAAACTAAATCCAAATTTTTTCACGCGAGACAAAATAAAAAACACATTTTTTTAATTATAAGACATTTAACTCCAATAAAGATTATCAATAACTTTTATCATCTCATTGCATGATGATGGAAAAGGAAACAGTTAATATAAGATAAGAGATGGTACTTCACATTATATATATTTTAAAATACTATTTTTCTCTTGTTTTGTTGTTGACATGTTGGAATCAAAACGTGTATTACACTTGATCATGAATTATGAAAATATTCAATGATTGAATGTCTCGTAATGTATGAATAAAGTTATTATTAAAATATCCAGATGTAGTTGCTAGGAAATGCATTGCATCTGTTTTGTTTGAAAGTTGAAACACCATTGTCACTGACAACCAAATATTAGTATAATTATTATATACATTTTTTTTTTCTGAAAAGCATTATTATATACAATTAATTATTCAATTGAATATATAAAGTATTAATTATAATAAAAATATGTTCTTAAATAATGTCGGAAACAGTTTATGTAGTGGGTCCCGATGATAAGAAAATAGTCATGTGTTCATATCTAAGAGTGGACATTATTGAAATAAAAAGAATGAAGAATAAAAAAAGAAGCACCAATCAATTGTAAATCTATCCACACAGATCAGTCAAGATGAGACATCTAGCTGAACATCATGTACAGTACAAGTGCTTGCTACCATTTTTGTCCCTACCTGCATTGACTCACCAATGTAATAGTCGATTTCAAATAAACGTCTCCAAAGTGGTGTATATACGATTAATTCATCTTATTTAGTATTTTTCATGTAAGTAAAGTTTACTTGACACAATTCTTCCTTAAATATAATTAACTAAAACTTTATTTTAAAAAGTGTACTGTAAATTTTTTTCTCAAATAACTATATTTCTTTAAATTTTTAGTTAATTTTAAGGGTGAAAAGACCAAAATATCTACTCTTTTAAATTTTCAAAAGATTATCATTCATAACTTCTTTAATAGAAATAAAATCAAAATTATTGATTTTCTCTCTAGAATAGTGTGAGAGTCTCTTCTATCATACAATAACTCAACCCTCACTCTTAAAGACCTTCCAATTTCATTTCATTTTGCCTTTTTATCTCACATAATAGAAGAAAAAATACAAATATGTCGAATCAATTTTCATTTTTTCTTTGATTTTCTCTGATTGGAACCAAATCACATTAAATTCGTCTTATCACTCGATGAATCGCAAATTCAGTTCAATTGCAATTTCAATTTCTGGAATTTGCGAATTCTATCCCCAATTCGCACCCAAAAAATTGTAGGTCGTAGGCTTTTAAACAAAGTTTTGGATATCGATACCACGAGGACTTGAAGTAGTCTAGAATATAGGTCGTTAGGCGATGTGGTTCATGCATGTTGGGCTTGGAGAGTAATGTGGTGATGGGTGATTGGAACATGCAATCTAAAATAATGTAAATCTATCACAAACACACAACCAATGAAATATCTTTGGAAAAACAATTGTAGAGTGATGGAAATCCAGGAATCAACTCGGGATTTGGCTAACTCTTAAGGTGGTTAATTGGTTTTAGGGAGATAATTAAGTATGTGAAATCGAACGTTGGGACTCAAAACTTATCACATCCTGACAACGATGAATATGTTGTACCAAATTCATCGGAGACCATAAATGGCTCAAATCACCAAATTAAGATCTGAATCGTCACAAATAGATTCCAATCTGATTATTCGAAGTTGAGAAGCAATATGACATCCCCGCCCTACGAGTTGGGAGTCCTCAGATGGTGAACCGAACCCATTAGATTATTTCACCAATGTAGGTATCATCCCCTCCTTTATGGAATCACAACAAACCTCCACACTCAACATCATGTTGAAGCATCTATTGGTTAATTTCCAACCATGTTGAGAGTTTCAATTCCTTATACCACGTGAAAAATCACCAATCAACCTCTTCAATTCTAGCCAAATCCTTTATAGATTCCCTTCAATCCATCATTGATCCTAAACTTAGCTACTCATGCTCTAAAACATCATGTTATCAACAAAATCAATTATCATGCTCATCATTTCAACCCAAATCTAGATTCAATTCCTATATCGTAACTAGATCCAATAAATCATAAATTGGCAATCCCACCAATTATCTACACAACTAACTTAAATTGGCAATCTCACCAATTCTCTATTGCTCAATAAATCAAGTAAAATCCAAAGCAGTCAAAATTCTTATCATCAACAATAATTCAACAATATAAGTAAACAATGGTGAATCTAGGCTTTAGAACTTGAAATATCCTTGAAATAGGTGATTGATTATCACTTACGAGACAAAGATTGAAACTAACACAAACTCTAGGCTTGGTCCTAAGTCCTACCCTTCTTTCCCAATTATGTAGCCTCTCTTCTCTCTCAAAAGCAAAGAGTTCTCTCTAGATTTTCTTTAACTTGCTAATTTCCTTCTCCTCAATCAACATAACGAATTCAAGTAACAATATTGGTTAGGGAACAATCGAATGACATAAATTAAAAGGATTCGGCGAACTCTCACATTCCTATATCTTCAAAGTTTAGCGATGCAAAGAGATTGAATATTTGAGTGAGTCATATGAACTTGGACGCTGCAAATTTGGGGATCAGTTCATCTGTTAGTTGAAAAAGTTGCAGATTTGTGGCTTTGAAATAGTAAGGCGGGCCTAAAAAGCAAGACCAAACGATTGATTGATGAGAATCACTAAACTTTACCAACACTTATTTGACCAAATGGTTAAGCACTTGAACTTGGACCCTTGGTCAAACACTTAAACTTGAGCCCAACAGACGCGCGTTCAAGTCTCGCTGCAGTATTTATCCCGTCTTTATTCTCTTGTAACTTCTGTTGGACTTCTCTATATCAACTTCTGTTGAGCCTCTCTTAAGATGGGAATCAAATGGCAAAATTAGGCTCCTTCTACATAAGGGTGATGGTGTGCAAAATGAGCCACGAAAATGGTGAATGTGATAAAGATGTATGAGGGGTGGCATGAACTCGAAAATTTAAAATTAAAATGAGGATCATTTATTGACAATCAAATTGGATTATAATATTGTTATGCTTTAATTTACTTGGGTAGTTATTTCATATTTGACACAACTTTTGTTTTGAGTAAGTATTTGAAAGTGGGTTATTTAGTGAGTAGTTTTGTGCAATTAACCCTTTTTATTATTTATAACTCAATTTAATCATCTATCATTTATAATGTGAGGAAAATAACATGAGTACACCTAAAATTGATTTTTTCTTTCTTTCTTTTTTGCTCACTTAAATTCTTGTTTTTCTCATTTACAATCTGATGTATTTAAATGCATAACTTGTTTGAACTAAAAAGAACAATTTAAGCTTTAGTATACACATGTTAAAAAGATGAAATCATACATCTTAAATTTAATTATATCATGCCTCAACATTTAAGTACTTATATATTATTCATCTATGCCCAGAGAATCATTTGAATCATTCAACATGATACCAATAAATATAATTATTGGCATATGTTTCTTATATTATATTTTAGGCACTAACATAAAGCAAATTGACTCATTCCAACACGCTTCCCTTTTAATACAACTGGATTTTATTTATTTTTATATACAAATTTACTCTATTTCATTCAGTCTCTCTATAATGGAACAAATCATTTAAAAAAAGGAACAAATACGACATTAAAATTCATACTGCTCATTCCCAAAGCTGAAATCATGAAACCAAGCAAAACACTCTAAAATTAGTTTCTGAGGAGACTTTTACCAGTAAAAATATCTGGAATAATGTAGATTCAATTTCAGTAATCACTTCAACGCATTGACAGATTAATTTTTGTTATGTACATATAAGAGCTGTAAAATAAGTTGTAACATAAAGAGTGAGGACAATACATGTAAGAACAAAACAACATACTTTGGATCAAAAATCATAATCTATGTCTGTAATGTTCTGGGAAACAGAGGCCTTCACA
This sequence comes from Geranium brycei, assembly GCA_036897365.1. Lineage (NCBI taxonomy): Eukaryota > Viridiplantae > Streptophyta > Magnoliopsida > Geraniales > Geraniaceae > Geranium > Geranium brycei. Next base: position 22,125 of record JAYMTP010000838.1, on the reverse strand, counting down.
AGGCGCCCTTGCTCGTCATATGCATCCAGGTTTTCGCACGGCTTAGGGAAGACGTTACCATAAACACGGCCTTGAACATAAGCACACTGGAAGATATGCTTCTTCTTGTAGGTTAGTCCCACCGACATGTCCCGGAAAACCACATTTCTCACTGGGATTTCTTCACTCCCGTGTATCCGGACAGGTACTCGGACTCCCTGCCCGTGGATGCCGGTGAATGTTATGTCCTGAAGCAGTGGAGCGGCCTTTTTATCGTATCCTTCATCTGGGTGTTCGTTGTAGTCTGTCTTGATCACAATCCCAACCCGCACATTCTCAAATGTTATGTTGCGGTAGGTTATGTGCCTGACGTATCCGCCTCTTCCCGGGGCAGTCTTGATCCGAATTGCACGCCTTGAGTTCCACACGAGGAGGTTCTCCACTGTGACATTCGATACCCCGCCGGACATCTCACTGCCAATTGATATTCCCGCACTGTTGTGTAAACGAGCCAATCAAGACATTAGTTACCGTGTGAATTCTAAAGCAATGCGGTTAGTCAAGCCGAGTGGCCTACGAATCATTTATGTTGACAGAATATTTCAAGCTAGCCACATGCTTTCTATGCACTTTTGCTGTATATATGTGCATAAACGATTTATGACCAGAATATTTCAGGATACCCAAAATTGCAAAAGTTTTTATGTTATATTTAAGTTAAGAAAGTTTTAGTCAAGTTTTTATTTTTATATTTTTAAAAAATAATAATTTTTAATATCATGAGTAATTTCGTCATTTTTGTACAAATACACACATTTTGCACAAAAAATTAAAGTTCACATCATCTTTTTGTCATTAACAAAGTACACAACACTATCTTGCAAAAATGTGATAGTATACGCATGTTTTTGTCATTTTCCCTTTTATTTTTTTGGAAGAAATTGCAAAAAGTCTCCTTATAATTATTTTTGCTGCACAAACTCTCCCTTTACTGTATTTTTGCAAAAACTCTCCCTCAATCATATTCAAATTTGCACCGTTTGTGCAAATCTGTAAAAATTAACGGAAGTGTCACTTAAGTGTTGGACGTTTGAGTTAGCACGTTTAGGGGTGGGCATGGGTCTAGAACAGGACCGGTCAAGAGTCGGACCGGACCAGACTCCCCAGTTCTCCATTTTAAGAACCAGAACCGAAACCGTTACCTGCGGTTCCCGATTCTCCGGTCCCGGTTCCGGTTCGGTTCGGATTCGGTCTCCGGTTCAGTTGTCAAAGTGCCCACCACTAAGCCGTTTGAGTTAACACTTAAATTACACTTCCATTAATTTTTACGGATTTACATAGACGGTGCAAAAATAAACATGAGTAAGGGAGAGTTTTGGCAAAAATGAGTATGAGTGAAGAAGAGTTTTTGCAAAAATATAGTGAAAGAAGAGTTTGTGCAAAAAAAACATAATTATAATGAGACTTTTTGCAATTTTCCCTATTTTTTAATAGAACATTTCATCTTGTACATTATGGCCATCATTGCGTGGAAGTTTGTTAGAAAAATTAAGGGTCATGGGCATAGCTCCCAGAATTATAAAGTTATGCTATTTGTTGTTGTTCAAAGAACCAGTGATGTAAATTCTTAGGCATGCAGCAAGCATGAACCTCATTTTCCTTGTATATCACGGCAACAAGAATGCAATGAATGTGGGCTATGTAAAAGCAAAAAGACGAGCTCTACCTGACCATAGATTGAACAACAAGGTTCTGGATGAGAATATTCGTCGAAGGGCGTCCATAAGCAATTCCATACTGATCCCATCCACTCTTTATAGCGATTGCATCATCTCCAACACTTATGTAACAGTCCTTGATTACCATATCCTCACACGAATCTGCAAATGTCACAAAAAAGAAGTAGATGCATTGGTATGTATAGGATAAACAGCTGGTCAACTTCTATAGCTTAAATTTTAAATCCTGTAATATAAGAAATCAAATGTATGTTCCGACATAGTTTTTATTTGTTTATCAATTGTGAATAACTTAAGAGAATAGAAACAGAATGATTTGAATAGTGGAAAAAGGTAGTGCATCTCAAGTTTCATATGCCATATTAAATAAGTTGGAATAGAAGGGGAAGAAGACATGCATAAAGGATATTTATTCTTAATTATCATTGAAATAAATTTCAACTGATTTTCAACCTTTATTATTGAATAAGTTGGAATAGAAGTGGAAGAAGACATGCATAAAGGGTATTTATTCTTAATTATCATTGAAATAAATTTCAACTGATTTTCAACCTTTATTTCTGTCTATATAGTGAACATTCATCTGAGAGATTCATTCAGAAAATGCAGTATAAAACACACAGAGAAGAACGGTGTGTTTGTGGCAGAAAGTACGCATTGGCATATTATGTATTCCAGAAAATAGTCTCACAAAAAAAACTTACCAGGATCAATTCCATCGGTGTTTGGGGCTTCAAATATGGGGGCCAAAATTGTAACATTCATGATCGTAACATTCTTGCAGTCATATGGATGCAGTGTCCAAAAGGGAGAATCGCGCAAGGTTATATTAGAGATTACGATGTCACTTGACCACATGATCTGTACAAGCGGACCCCTAGTATGGTTCAGAAGTTTTTGACGATACTTCTTCCACCATGTTTGACCTTGTCCATTTATGGTACCATTATGCCCTGCGGAAACAGAACTGAAACAAGTCAGCAAATATTTGTGCAAGGATACCAGCCAGATAGCTTTAAGATTCACATTATCGACAAACATACCACAGTTGTAGATACTAGTCAAAATCCAAATTGATCAAATGCATGTTATCACTGACAGCTGATGGAAAGAGTATGGAAGTGCAAGAGATGCAAAAAAGTGAACCTCTAAATCTTAATTCGGTAACCTATTCTAGAGACACGCAGTATATCTGCCAAGAATGCCCCCAAGATCCAGGCCACATATGGCAGACATGGATTTACTACCCTTTTTTCACAACTTCCTCTTTAGTTTTGCCAGAAAGATTTTACTTTCTGGAATTGACGAGGAAATCTTTAAAGGGTTTTTACTCCAGTATGGGGAGTGTGGTTTATCTTTTGTACTAAAAAATTTGAATCCACAGCCTTGGAACTAAATAATAGTAGGACTGTTAGCATCATAAGTCATGACACGGACATGATAGAAGAGTCAGCCATCTCAAACTTCGTTACATCAAGAATAACTAAGAGCGAAATTGTTGTCTTCATTGATTAAATGGGTAAGAACATCTCTATTTCAAATTTACCATTTATAACTTTATCTGATCAATGGTCTGTTCCACCAAAATACATTATTTGGGTATTTGGTGAGATTTTGAAGTCTCCCCTTCTATGCTTCCATCTAAACGTTTAGTCATGATAAAACCATTTATTGAAGTATTAACTTTTACAAAAGCACAAAAATTAAATGTAGGTTTGATCCAGAATAATTAGGATATTCGACAATTATATATGATAATCCAGTCACTGCTTGTACTACAACAACTAATATTTATGCCATCACACATATCAATACTGTAGGATTCCCCAGTGTGGAGATTTGCTATATCTAATATTCTTTATGAGTAATTGAAAGTTGGGTGAATTTTAAAGAGTAAAATTTGCACCACTTTCTTTTCATTTCAAGTTATTATACAGATCTCAAAAGACCATGGCCATGTCATTTCTAATGGAGCAGGGTTTAATAGTTAGCTTGACATGGAAAAATAACATGCTACGAGAAACATCGAATAATTTCTGTAATCCAATCTCTCAGCTGCAATGCAAAGAGGATGGTTTTGGTATCTATTGAAAACTAGGAGTCAATACTGTGGTAATACAACTCTTGTCTACAGAGGGCCAGAAACTAAAACGTAGTTATAAAAAACAAGAGTGTCGTTCATATCATGTCGATTTCCTACCAACTCCAGGCTTATGTTTTGAAGCGAAATAGTACTGAACTGAACACAGAAAGGAATGTAGAGTTAACTAACCTGTTAAGACAACATCTTTGAGATTTTGACCATGGATTAAACTCCCATATCGAGGTCCCGGATGCTCTCTCCCATAGCCATATGAAGGCAATGCAGGCATCAAAGGCCACAATTTCTCATCCTATTAAATGTTACACAAGAGATCAGATTCAAGACAAGTAATAGCCTAGCAACCACATCTGAATGAAGTAAAGCAGACGCTGAAACCAAAATTTTAACTCAAGTCACATATAAAATAGTCACCAAAGGACAAAAGCAGTTCTCCAAGACTTTAGTATTAAGACTACTAAGGCTTATAAGATGTGTCTAGAGTGTTAATCTTCTCATCAGTTGCGCTCATTCCAGAATGAGGCTAACATAGAAAAAAGAGAAGTGGATCTTTGTGCTGTTCTTCTTACCATGTCATTTGTAAGTTAGTTTAGCTATGTCAGATATAAAGATAGATTCAGTTTGAACGTATTGATAAGATCAGTTAGGACTAATATATATCTATTAGAGTTTGAATTGAGTTTATGTAGTCTAAACTTCCTATAAATGTAACCTTTCTACATCATCAATAATATCAGAAAGTTCAAGTTTTACAAGCTACAATATCATCTTAATAAGAAACTTGACTCTGTACATGAACATATTTACTTGATGGTAATACTGATGCAAAATACACCTATCAAGCAAGTATGGCCGTATTAGTGTAAAAAGACGGAAGGGATAATTCGTGCGAAGTGGGAACTAGTAATCTGCATAATGGTCAAACGAAAAAAATAATAGGCATGACCAACATGAAGAATCTACCAAGTAAGAACATGCTGAAATCTAACTATAAGAACATTGAATAACCAAGAAAATTTACCCCAAATATGCACTAATAGATTACAACTGTACTGGTAAAAATGGTAATAGATCTGTAAGCTTAGGCCAATAGAATATATTCTTAAGAAAGATCAACTACAAATCCCCAAATACTGAAGTGTTTCCAAAACATAACCTCAACACCAAATGTATACGTCATTAACATAAATCCCTGTAGTGAAAAGCATCAGATTGATGAGAAAAAGGAGCTTCTGGAATGTATTGTATTGCCATCTACATCCTCTACAAATCCCTATCCAATCAGAGATTCAGAATTGCAGCATCAAAAACTAGCCTCAAACTGAAGTATCACTTGAATTGCAGTGCAGATGGACAAAACAAGCTACTGCTACTAAGCAGAATGTATAGGTTTCTTTTTATAAACTCAACCTCAAAACTTAGTGAGCACAGAAACTGACAGTGACAGGACTACCACTAGGACTGAATCATAATGTTAGTAAATTGAGAGAGATCACAAGCAAGTAGACCGACACACAGTACCTGAATTCCCAGGATAGCAGCATCTTCAGCAAGAAAAAGAGTCATGTGACTGGTGAGATTAAAGGGTCCGGTGAGCCAATTTCCGGCGGGCACATTGAGCTGGCCACCGCCTCTCTTCCCCAGCTTAGAGATAGCAGAAACGGCCCTCTGAAACGCCTCAGTGTTGACAGTGACCCCATCCCCAACCCCTCCAAAGTCACTGATGTTGAACGCCACCGGCCGGAACTTGGGCACCGGCCGAGCCACCGGCCGGCCGAAAATCGAGAACCCACCGACGATGTTCCGCTGCCAGACGAACACCGACGCGAAGGCGGCGATCCAGAGCACCGCGAAGAGGGTCTTGTGCGTGGACAGAAATGGCGGAACCCACCGCTTCAACTCCAGCCTCCGACCCAGTCCCGTCGTCTCCACCATCGCCGGAAGTAAAGATCGAACCTTGAGCGGACCCAATCAGCAATCCGGCGAAAGGAGGAGATGGGTTTGGTGGGTTTTTGGTGCTGGTGATGAGGGAATGGGGATTGGGATTGGAGAGATCTATTGTATTGTTGTATAAGGTGAAATATGAGAAATGAGAGTGAGTGATGGTTGAGACGTAGCTGTTGAGGAGCTGGTGGAGGGTTTGTTGCAAGAAATCAAGTTCAAAGAGTGCGTTTCAAGGCAAGTCTCTGCTGATTCATTTCTATTGGCAAAATCGGAGGCGATTGGGCTGTTGGGGAAGATGGATTGAAGTGGCGCGTGTGGGGCACGCGCGCGTGAAGAATCTGAGCTGCTTCATCTCCTTCACCAAATTGTTTCAAAATCTTCTTCACATTTTATTACAATTTAGGATTGCATTTAAATTTAATGTTAACAAGAATTATAGTGATTCATCTTATTTCTAGAGGCGGGCATAGTAGACCCAAAACCGGACTTGGGAACTGTAATAACGGTTCCGGTTCTGGTTCCAAAATTAAAAGAATTATTTATTTTTAGTTCAGTTTTGGTTTTTAAAACACAGAATTTGCGTGTATCCATTTATAACCGGACCGGCTAGTTGAACATCATGTCAATTAATTCTTCTTTAAGTTCATTTGTTCATCACCGTCAACTTCACTGACTTGACTTTGATTTATTTTTATAGAATGGTGGAAATCGATTTCAACGTTTTCGAACTTTATAATTTGATTGGGTTATAATAATCGTCTTAACTTTGTTGTTTGTTAGAACTTTTGATAATTACAAATTTCAAGTTTTTATCTAAAAATCGGGATTTAAATCGTCTAATTTGGACCATAAACTGCATAAATGACAAAAATAGAGAGGCGACAACAGGTATTATTTGGACTATAAACCACATAATTAACAAATATAGGGAAGCAACCGATTCTAGTGAGTAAAACCGGAGAACCAAACCGTAAGAATGGGTCCAGAACTGAACTAGCCCATTATATAATGGTTCTGGGTCCGATTCTCAAAATTTGAGAACTGATGGTCCTGTCCAGTTTTGAACTCATGCCCACCCCTACTTATTTCTATTTAAATTAATCATTTTTAAAATGGAAATTAATGAAGTTATAAAGAATTAAACTTATAAATAACTCAATAAGTTTTGGCTTATTATCCCATTTATTTATTATTATGACCTCTACTTTTTTTTGAGAATAAAATATACATAAATATGTATGTCTATGTACTGTATTGGTTACATAAATGGTAACACAACACAATGGCACTAGGACACATGGAGGTAGTTATGTGAATTTAATAATATTTCCATGATTGATTCATCCACTAGATACAATTATATGAAACAAATTATTGGTTGATATAACAAAGAAACTAACCTAATTAATTTGCTTATTATAATGTCATTAATATAGAGTTTCTTCAACAACAACAGCGTAGACAGAATACAAACACAAACAAAGTTGTTACGTTAAACTATGAATAGGTGAAGTATTGGCATCAAATCAATTAGTTGTTGAGAAAACAAAATAAAATGAGGTATATTAATTAATTAGTTTGGAAGTCAATCTCATTTCATTATTATTCAAGTTGTTGCTAATTCACCGTCTATCTTGACAATCACCATACCTTAATTAATGTGTCATAGTATAATCAAATATCTCCTTCATCCTCTTATATAGCCAAAATGAATCATGTTCAATTTTATTGTTGAGAAAGAAAACGAAACAAAACATGTACACTTTAGATCAATGTTGAAATATGTATATATGATTAACATGATCCTAAGTTATAATCTACTTAATTAGACCGCCCCATTGCCATGTATTGTTTACCCCAAATGTTTTTCCATATTGTTAAATCACAAGCCGCTCTTACTTTTTTTGTAAATGGATATGGCCTCACATCCTCCTGATTTCATCCATACCCTCAAGCCCGATGAAATGCATAACCTGCCTAATACCGACCGAGATGAATATGAACTAATCCCAGTGAAAAGGAATTTGATCGAATGCATCATACTTGATATTCTCTATACATTTCCCCTCTTTTTAGCTCTCATTTTGTGTATATATATGATGTTTTCCCCGCTATACACTCATGAGTATTTCTAGTGTTAGTGTGACAGGGTCTCATACTAGAGTTTTCAAGACATTTTTAAGCAAACGGAAGCAGAGCGAAAATTTTGGAGGGTAAATGGGCAGTGTACCAATTATATTGAGCCACACCCACTTTCTCACCCACCCACAATTTCCACTCTTTCTCTAAACCTTTTAAGGTTTTTTCTATCTTGGAGGCCGAGTCTTAAAGATTTGGAGTTCTCCTTAGGATCCGCCATTAAATCCATCAAGAAAGTGTAATTATAATACTCGGTTGTAAAGAAGGCAGAATCGTGAAATCGAACCGGACAGTGAGGTTGTAACGCTAGTTCAACTATTTATGTTCTCGAACTTGAGTTGTTGGTCGAACCGATTGTCTACCTGGTGCTGTAGGAAATGGAGAAGAGCTGAATTTCTGTGTCGTGGCCTCTTGCCACTGACCTGAAAGCTAAATTTCTGGTAGACGGATGTGGTGATCCAAAACTGGTATCTCCCGAGTTTTTGCACAGAACTCCGAAACAGCGACCACTCGCAGAGGCGGAACAAAAGATACGAACAGTCTCAAGAACAAAGTCCAGAAAGACAAAGGGAACTGGCTGAGAAGAGATCGAGAACCGACATCTACCCATACAGTAAACTCAGGAGAAAAAATGTTTTGTTAGGAATTTCATAACAAAGTAATGCAAATTAAAGATTTTCTGTCCAAAAAGTATATGCCATCTCACGCCGAAGGTGTTTTGGCCCGGGCCCTCGCCGGACAACGACGACGGCGCACACGTGAGTTCGGCCTAAGCCTCAAGTTGCCCCTAAAAGGCCCACACACAACTGATAGGTAAAGGGAGGCAAAACAATATAAACAACAAAAATATTTCATTTCTAACCAATGTGGGATTTCACCAAAAGAGAACAACTAACCACATTTTGGGCCAGTCAAAGTGGGCTCTACCAATGAGCTTGAAAGCCATTTCTCCAACCGAAAGGAGTCTAGACATCAAGAACAATGGCCATGGAGATGATAGAGTGGAACTTTATCGTCTAACATCATTTTTGTCAAAGACTAAATCCCCATAACCATGTGTGCTAGTGTAAAACTTATATTTTCTATTTATTTAGGTATTTTTCGTGAAATTGTGCTTGAGTTGTTGGGATTTCCCCATTTGTATCGGTTCCTTATTTGATCTCAAAGGTTAACATTTGGTCTAGAGAAATCATAGAAATTTTTGGGTTCATCTAATACTTATTCTCTCAATTTTTAGTTTGATAATAGTCGTGTATAATGTTATCTCGAGTCATGTTTGAGACCTACTGATGGAAACCATGGCTCGAGATAGGTCAATTCCCATAATGAGAGGTGGAATTGACGCTTTTTGGCATATGAATTGTGTAGATTTTATTGTATTAATTAAATTGGGTTTGAAGCTAGCACCATTGGTTGTCGGAGGAAGCATCGGAGCAGCATCAACCCCCAAAGTGTAGTTTAATGGAAAAAGTATTAAGTTTGGTGTATTTATATGTATTTTTTCTAATTTTTTACTGCGTTTCAGAACAGTGTCTACTTAAATTTTCATGATGATTTCTGAATCGAGAACTGAACTCAAAAAGTTGAGAACTGTAGATAATAGTTCTATTTTGGTTATAATATTACGAGAACCATTCAATTGTGATTCAACTATGGTTCTTACAAATTAGAATCGCGACTGAATTGAAAAGTACTGAACCAAAAATTATTCAAAACATAATGTTTTGGTTTTTCTTTTACTATTTTTAATATTTGCAAACTTAAGTTTCGATTGAGTTGTATAAATTTTCTATTTCAAAAGTATACTTATAATTGTAGTTTATAATTCAATATTACATGGAATACAATTGTGTAATTAGTCCGAAAATAATTTTTATTGGTATAGTTCGGCTCATAAATTGGGCCCAAAATAAAAATGAAAAGTCAACCTATTTGGTCCGGTTAGAACCAAAGAACCGCATGTGGTTATGAGCGATTATAATTGACCTTTCAAAGTACCTTTGGTGCCGGGTATGGTTCTTTAAATTAGGAAATCGTAGCGGCCGGTTTGGTCTAGTTCCGGTACCATGAGGAGCCCTAGCGAGGGTGGTACTTATTCGACTATGCCACTTTATGAATGTGATTAGGACTACTTTTGGCTATGCAAGTCAAAATCCCATGAATCCATTCATTGGGCTATTCATAGTTATAGATTCATTTGTGTGGCATGCAAGCCTTGGGATTAGAAATTTCTACTTATGTGTTTATCATCATAATCTTTTTGATTTGAGTGTTCATGTCATTTTGTACTACAAAAATCCATAAATTTTGAGCTTTGTCAGAGATCAAACACCTCCAAAGACCTATGATTTCACAAAGAAAAGATAATGGTTGTACACGGAACTAGTAAGTTCATATTACAAAATTCTGATATGCTGGATTCAAACCAACGATCTAAGGATTGGCTTCCAGGATCTACCTAACTACAGTCCTCCGCTCTACCAACTGCGCTAAGGTCAATCTTGAGATAGTGTGGTCCATTATTTAAAAGTTCTTTTATTAAATTCAAATATTTTAAAATTTATTGAGGCAAGGAACAATATTTGAACATATCCAATGTGTTACAATGCAATTAGTATTGATCAGATAAATAAAACCCCCAAAAATTAATCAAATTTGTGTTTATTTCAATTTGAAATCAAGTCAGATTGCTTGTTAGTAATTCAACGCATGTCACACATATTTCCTGAACTCCAAACCCCATCCCCACTTATTCTTTAACCAAAATAGTGTTCAATTCTTTTTCTAAAATCTCGGAGAATAAAAAATCATTTTTAATAAAAATTATTTTTCTTGAAACAAAATTAAAAATATTATTTAAATATATTAAGGATGGGGAGAGTACCCTCGGCCACCAGCCAGAAACAGGTATTCCCCGCCCCCGATCGAGGCATCAGGTCCCTGTCATAGTATTTTGCTATCTATATCATTTAGACATCTCTCCATATGTACTAAGCATGGAATCACTGATTCCAATTACAACAAATCATATACCAAAACAACAGTAAGAGACAAGTCGATAGTAAACAAATTCAACCTGGCTAACATAATGTAGTTGGCGAGACCTTATAAACAAGACAAATTGATTGTTAAATGAGTTATTCAGATTTCAGATCTGTCCAAATACAAAACAATAGCTACAAGTTAGAAAAAGTAGCTAGTCTGAAAATCTCTGTCCGCCAACCTCTTCTCATATCATATACATAAGCAAATAGGGATATGGTAAAAACTAAAGCTGTTATGAGTTACAATGAAGGCTAACGGTTTAACATATCATATGCCATCGATTGGTCGACGTAAACCAGAATAAACTGCTTTCCGGAAAAGTGGATGGACATCTTCCGTGAACACCTCAATGTCCAACTTCTCGATGTGAGGCCATATCTGTCGCAAAAGTCACAGTTCAAATGTTACAGCCAAATACATATATATCCACTATATTTAGGTAATGATATAATAACAATTTTTCTTTCCTAGTTGGAGGCTGTTTTGTTATCAATTTATCACCTTAAATCATTTTTATAATGTAAATTAATACAAAAGGTCAAAGTTAACCGTACAAGTTTGCAAAAAATAATGTTAAGATGCAAATGTTAATATTTCATTAATTTACTAAAATATAAAGATAAAACCCTATAAATTTGCAAAAAAAAGATAATATTGTTAAGATGTAAATGTTAATATTTCATTATTTTGCTAAAATGAAGAATTATTTCCAACTTTAACAAAATATTTAACATGTGGATCAAATAATATTATTTTGTGCAAATGTATAGGGACAACTTGAACTGTTTGAATTAAGTTGCGCCCTAAAAATTGTTTATGAAATTGTTTATGGTGGTAAATTGGCACAAGTTTTACTTAAGGTTGTGAAATGAAAAAGATAAAAGGGTAAGGGTGGTTTTTGCAATTTCCTCTAACCGTAAGGATAAAGATTATAGGGCGCTTATTATCACTAGATATGCTGAACTGGAATACAAATTTACCTCAGTAGCATATTGCCTCGTGAAGGCTTTCACATAGCCCAAAGTTGAAAGACACCATTGCTCTTTCTCACCAACGTTGTAGATACCACTCGCCGACTGACCATTTAATTGACTGCCGACAACAAACAATTTCGGTGAGATAGTTGAACCGGAGGAAAGAGATGAAAATTGATGTTGTGTCTACTTACCTTTTCTGCTGTCTTCCATTCTCAGTGTCCACCTCCATGGCAGCAGATGGATCTTCGCCATCAACAACCATTTCTTCTGTAACAGACTTGTGCTGTCGCAAGGTTCCGGTACTAGATGCATCCGGCAGGCAGTCCATCAGCACACTTGAGAAGTTTTTATACAATGAGCGAAACAATGCCTGTAATGAAAACTCATTAGATGAAAAAAACGAGGTATAAATACTAACTGTGTAAAAGCTATACAAAACGCCAAATCATTTACTGAGAAAAATGTGGATGTGTACAACACTTGAAAAAGAGAACTGCAACTATATCCATTGGATTGACATATTTCCAAAGCTGTGTCGAATGTTATAAGAACAAATTTTAGTCGACTTTGACCAGCTGCTAAAAGCTGAATCACATGTGATCTTATAGACCTAAAGCAAAGAAACCAAAAGTTATTTTGAGCCACTGGAAATGTGCCTTGCCTGACATTATACTTTTCCATTCCTAACTCTTGATTTTTAAAAGTTTTCTTGGAAATAAAAAATGTGTAAATTTCTTCAAGGGAACAATTGTGATCAATGTTCTGAAAATCCCCGAGTAGTCCGATTAATCCCCAATTAGTCCACAGAGGCCCTATCCACCCGACTAGCACCTAGCGTTTTTTCAGAACATACTGTCACTAAAGTGAACCAAACAAGTGTACTAATAATCAAGGTTCTAAAACTAGGGATTAGAGAAAACTAGGGGAGAAATCAGCATAACCCTGTTTGCATTAAATAAATATAATAATAATTATATATATATATGTGTGTGTGTGTGTGTGTGTATCACATGAATGAAAAGAATAACAAGATACTTTTAAACAACTTAATAAGTTAAAACAAAAGCAAAAATTATAGAACAGTTTCAAAGCATATGTAAAAAAGAAAAATATTTGACCAACATTGAAAAGGTTTGACCGAGTTGATTCAGTTAAAACTCGGTCCAAAACTTGGCTGACGCAATTTTACTAAGCTCTGCGGCAGAAATTGGGAGTTAGAACACTGTTAATAATTTAATAGATACCTCATTTTCGGTGAGTGCTCTAGCAAGAAGAGCTTCCTTAGCTTCTAAGGAATCACGAACAGATACCTCCTCCTCTTTTGCCTTTTCGGCATATGATTTCAAACGCTTCAGCCGCACAGGGTTTTCACCAAGGACAGGTTCACCATCTACAATTGAAAGCTTGGACTCAGCAACCTCTACCTCCGCATTTGCCTTTGCCACAGCGTCTTTAGCTGATACAACTGTCTTCTTAAGAGATGTGATCTCTTTCCTTAAATCAGTAATGCGATTGTAAGTCTTGCTTACTGCGTTTCTAAGAATCTGAGTGGAAAAGAAATACAGAAAAACATTAAGAAAAACAAGAGGATGAGGTATATTAATATGCAGCAAGCTACAAAATAATCATACCTCCCATGGACGATCTGATATGTGAAATTGTTCGATGTTTTCTGATGAGAAAACCCATCTCACAATAGCCAAATTTGATATAAGCCGATAACCCATCATTCTGTCAATGGCTATGGCAGTCATCTGAGCATTGTTTTCCCAATATGAGCTCACTTCGGCAATCAGCATAACTTGATTATCTTCGTCAGGGCACATCTTCGCAATGACTTGACCATATCTCTCCAAGACAGTGATCAAGTGGGTGAAACTTTTAGATCCAATATCAAGAAGGGTTTGTACAACTACAGAAAGGGCAATCTCAAAACCATGAGCAGGAAGTACACTTTCTTCAATCCATGAAATCATTTCTCGAGCAGATTGCTTTCCTCTAACCATGCTGGTCAGTTCAGCAGAAAGTGTTCGTGCTTCGGTTCTTTCTGCCCCATCTTCCACGCCATATTTAAAATTTGGCCCACCCTTAGGGGGAAGCAACTCTTCCAAAGCAGGTGCAATTTCGATACTCTGCCATGACAAATTTCAAAGATAAAAATGAGAAGTCTATCGTGTCTAGTAAAAATACGTATCTTTTAGTGCTAGCAGTGATAACACGGAAAGCAATGGCATCATTGTAATGGCAATTGTGGTGGATTTACATCATTGTAAATATTTTACAATCACTGGCATCAAGGATAAATGGTTTGTCATTGATATTGGGAGTTCACAAAGCAGCAAACGCGTTCCATTTCCCGGCTTTTAAATTTGTAATTGTGCAGTTATGTCTAAGCAAAATTTTTGCATTGCTGTACTAGTTCACCAGAATTAAAATTTCACAGTAAAGCAGGGGGGCACCATTTTATATTTATATGTACTCCAGTTAAGACTAGACTATATGTGGACTGTGGAAAGCAAGAACTCTAACAGCCTAAAACAAGAGTAAGTGGAAAGATCATAATACGACAAAACAAGCAATCCCCATTTCAGCATTAGTGAATACCAATAAATATACTAACGCTAAATTTAAAGCCACGACCATGAGGGAGTGAGAAGTTATTTTGGGACTAAAAGCAGCATAATGTAAATGATTTTAATATTACACCTAAGTCCTCAGAACAGAGCATTACCTGCTTAACTTTGTCCCAATAAGACAATCTGACTTCTCTCTCTAAGACTTCCTGAACAAACACACGCTGTGGGGCCCATATTGGAAGGTCTAAGACATAAGCCCATTCTTCCCATGGCCAGATGAACTGAAAGTTTGATCTGCAAAAACCATTATCAGTTGATAAATATCAACAATCAAAAGAATCTAACCGCCGAAAGATCTCTGATATCCAGATCCCCGGCCAGCGTCTTCTAATTTCAATAAATGATGTGTTCAGATTTTTGACCCAACCCAAGGATTGAATATCCCACGACTCTTATCTAAATTCCCCAATGTATATCACCTTAAATCAATATGCAGTTCTAAATTTTGAAGTGTTTCCTCACTTCTAACGAAAAAAATCCATATTGCTTTTTCCTAATTGCCTCTTGTCCTCCACATGCAAAGTATTTATTGACTTCCATCACTTACGGTGGGTCCCACAACATGCACGTACCCTCTTTTACCAACACTGCTCTCCTCTCTCTGAAGCTCAATTTAACATGTTTACTTATCAGCTAAATAAATTCTATTAGGAAAATGTTTGGCAGTGGTAAGTTCAGAGATAACCCCCGTTGTTTGGAATCATACTAACTACTCAAGACGGTCTTGTCATTCCAAGAATGTGTGTTTTTTATTTGAGATGTTGAGAGATTTTCCTATTAACACAAGTTATTTTCATTATAGCTCCCATTGTTTAGGAATCATACTAATACAGAATAAAAGCAGTTGTACATTACAATTCTGGCCTAGCCATATTATTAGAAAGCCCTATTGCTTGCGATACACATCCAAGTTGATTTTCAGAAAATGTTCCATTAACTTCATTCTCATCCCCCTTATTTCACCAATCTAACAAATCAATTTCATTTTGAACTATCTCTCGTCTCTTAATAGGATAAAGTCATCCTGAACAAATAAAACACAGAAGAACATGCCAATATAGGAAGATCCATAATAGCATATTAAAAGAGAATAAGTATGAATTCTGTTTCGCCAATAATTGCCTGAAGTAGAAGAATTATTTTCTCCTTGTAGATAACCACAACAGATAATAGTTGAAAAATAACTATTAAGGACATAGGAGTTATGAAACTTAAGCTTACAGGTGATGTGAAAACCAAAGAATCAGCCTTGTCCGGCACTCTGTATCTAAATCAGCAATCTTCTCAAACAAAGCACGAACTGCGCCAGCAACAACTGCAGGAAAAGCCCCCGGAAGAGCCTAAAATTAAAAATAAAAAAAGATCAGCAAACTTTCTAGCACAATATAATAGATTTGGTAGAGTCAGATAAATAAAAAAAAGCGGCTCTGTCAAGAAGTACAACCTTACACAAGTCAATAATAACCAGTGTGTAGTATATTGGCTTGAACGGCGGCTGTGGTAACAAAAGTAACTGCAGCAAGCATATACATATAAGAAACATAAAAAGGTACTAAAGTTGCATTCTTACAACTCATTATACATTTAGGAACAAACAAGTAACAAGACCTTACCTGAGAAAATATAGTCTCTGCCATTAGATACTCATATCGGAATGGAACAGGCAGACCAACCATGTAAGCAGCACATTCTTTTCGACTAGTTTTGCAAGAAATGGGAAGAATAAGAAATTACAACTGATGGCGTGAGTCTAGCAACTAATGACATGTTTATTATTTAGTTTGCAAGATTGGCTATAAAATGCAAGCAACTCATCCGGCACAATGTGATGACATGAGTCTAGATTCTGGATGAGAATGCAAAAGGTTAACATAACATGCTTAAGGTGTCTACTAGACTACAAACCACCCATTCAAAAACAAATGCATTATGGCACATAATGTGATGACATGAGTCTAGATTCTAGATGAGAACGCAAAACAAACCTCCCATTCATGAACAAAAGCACATCTAGCAAATACTCTTCCACAATGAAACGATCTATAGGCTGTAAATCCTGCAATGCAACAATAAATTTTATTAATCACAGCAAAAGATATATAATAATGTTAAGCATGGACATACGAAAATGCAGTCAGTGATTGCATAAATCACAAATAATATCAAGAAAAATATCGGCATTCGGCCAACTATTGAATCACCAAAAAGGAACAATTGATCAACAAACAAATTATCAAAAATCAGAAATAGACCAACATAACATAGAACATGAATATGAAACCTAAAGTAGTGAACTGATGCATATAAATGTCAACAAAATAGAGCTATGTAACTACCTCAAATTTACTTGCAGGAAATATATTTAGTCTGCGTATTCTTTGAGGATATTCCAACTCTGCATCATGCCTTTGTTTACCAAAGCTTATCCCAGAAAGGGATGAAAGTGTGTCCAGTTGATCAGGGCAGCTAATAGGCCCAAAATCATGTGATTTTCCATCAACTAGCTGGGCTTCAAAGGAAAGGTGAGGTCTTGGAACTATCAAGAGAAAAAAAGGAATAGATCAAATAATGAAACCGGGAGAGGAGAATATAACTGCAAAAGTAATTATCATAGAATATATATTGATCAAGAAAGGAACTAAGCGACATCAATAAATGACTCAGAATCACATCTTTTATCACAAAAAATAGTCGTCCAAGTTTTATGGCATTCATCTTCTATATCATGCAAGGCATTCCTTTCTTCAATATCACTATGATATTTACAAAGTCCCAACAAATTTGTTCACTAGTTCAAGAAGAAAATAGAGAAAGAAAATACACATATCTTTTGTACTGACAACTCAACAATCAAAGACAAATTTCTACAAGAAAAAGGATATGTGTATCGTGCGTATAGCTTAACTATTATGGAGTTGTTGTATATTGAATCTATTAACGTCTAGAGGTGATTTCCTCATCCGGCCGAAACTTGAAAATGAACAATTGAAGATCAATTTTAACAACCTACTATGATATGGTTCTGATTGTCTGCCTGTGGATCTGTATCTCTTTATATGTAAAAGATAAACATCATAGAAATTAATGATGGCCAGACCAATTAGATACCATTTGGAAACAAAGCATAAAGTTGCTAATTTACTTGAACAGTGAGCCAGCACGCTGCTATTCATGGTGAAGGTTTGAATATTAGCGAGGGAGAACAATGAACCAAAGAATGGAAAGATGGCAGTTATTCAATAAAGAAGCAAATTGAACAAGTTAGAAAACCTAAAAGATACTATCTACAGAAGATAGGGAAGAGGGGTAAAATCAAAAATAATATGCAAAAGCTTTAAGAGCTTTGTTAATATAGAATTGTTGATGAACCAATTCACAAACACAACCATCATCGCCTTGAACCATACATCAAAGGACTACAAAAAGTAACATTTTTTCATGATAACATGTCAAATATAAACTAAAAGTGGAGATAAAAAATGATTAAATGAAAATAAAGTAAAATTACCGCTATCAAGCTTCCATCCATTATTGGATAGAGCTTGTATCCGACCCCAAAGATCTTCTAAGAAATCCTGAGAATAATAATCAGAGACATGTAATTTGTAAGTCAGAGAAAACATGCATGTAAAAGAAAAGTTGAGCATAACATAATTTTCAAGTAATAATAGCTCTGCACTGAAAGTTATATGTTTCGCATTGGAATCTCGAGATGGTAGTAATATATCAAATTTGTTAAGCAAAACAAAAGAATGTACATAACTCAAAACAAGCAACTGTTCTATCAAGGCAATCACCGAAAGTGTTTCACTATAGTAGCACTACCACACAAGCATTTGATTAAACGTCAAGGACTACAACCGTCATAATCAACATCACAGCCCCACAATTGCAGTAACCAGCTGCGGTTAGACATTTTTACCTGATCAAGAAAAGAGTTGTGTAGCCTATTACCTATTGTCTGATACCTAAACATATTGAAAGCCAAAGAACGACTAATCATCCACTTAAGGGAACCAATTAGATTAATGACCTATGTTCATAGTGCCATCTGTGTATTGCCATTGAGGAGAGGTTTTTCCCCATTGTCAAAAGAATTTTTTGTATAAGAAGTGACAGATTTAAAGGAGCAGTGAATATTCAAAGCAATAAAGCTTACTTTTCCACCAGGGCCTTTCTCCAGCTCATCATCATCCTCAAAAAAGGATAAACCATCATCAGAGACATGTCTCCTGATGCTCATGTAAGCTTCTATGCCGACCATGACTCTATCAACCTCTTCAGGAACTTGCTGCGCGCAAGACGTCATTTTTCAAAAGAGATAATACATGTATATAATTTGAAAGTAACCAAATAAATCTAGAGCCCATACAGAATATGGTCAGTTAAAAACAACAATAACCACATGCAGTTTACAAGAAGAAAATCAGACTTCGGATTTGCACAAGAATATGTCTTCATTTTCTATCAATTCTGATTATCAAATGCAAATGAATTCAGTTTTATTGGTATGCACATTGTAAATTATAAAATATATTAACCGCTAACAATCATAAAGGCTGGAAGGGCACTTATTACATCAGCTGTGTGTTACTGAATTCTACTTCCAGTCTGTGTGTTTGAGATCAGTCTAGTGTTACTCATACTGAAGATCATTAACACAGTATGATACCATGCTAGTCCCTTCATTGTAAAATAATGTAGAAAAAGAACAAAAGTTCATACTCTAAGATAACATTTAGTATTTACCTCAATGAGTTCTGCTCCTCCCCATGGGAGACAAGACAAAATGCAAGCTATATAGAAGTCAGCGCGTGCTTGCCAAGAAGGATTTCCTTTCTCCTCATCCACAGTTGTGGCTGATGATGATAATAATGATTCGAAGACAACAACTAGAGAGCTAGGTTGAAGGACTTTACTGCACATCTATGAACCAAACAACCACATAAGTAACAAATTTGTTTGTTAATTTCATATACAAAATAAATAATTTAGACAACTTCCTGCATTCAATACACGCGCAACCAACCATGTAGCAATAGCAATAGAATACATACCAGAACAACCAAAAACCGCAACAAAAGGCGTATCCCGTTGCAATTTCCTGAATCTAAGGCATCCTGAAAATGCAAGAAAAAGATATCATACAAAGTAGAATAACAAGAGAGAAAGGTCACAGAAACAACTACATATAAGCCAGATAAAATACACTGGTGAAGAGCTTTCTCACCTGAAAGTTTGCTTGAGTTTGTTCCACTAACTTCTTTACGAAGTCTTCATTTTCCAAGTTCAAAAGTCCAACCTGAAAATGGCAGTAGGTTTGTAGGTGTACGCAAAGGAATTCAAATATGTATAGATATATTAAAAGTGTCCACGCATCCTACCACTGTACCATACAAAGAAGCTTTGTGAGGCAATTGTTCAGCACATTGAAGAATGTACTGCCAAAAGGTAAATGAACTCATATTAGAATTTTTTTCATCAGAAATAAAATTTATTGAAAAAGGAGTCATAAGAAAACCCTGGAAATGGAAGTGAACTCAAATTAGAATGATTAACACATAAACAGGTCTTCTATCATTCAAAAACAAAATAAATAAAAGTATGGTGAACATAGGCAGCACAGTAAGAGTGAACTACGATGCAAGTTACTCAAATTTGAAAACTAACTTAAGAATGCATATGTTTTCAGGTCCCCTGAACTATACCGCCAGTATAGTTAACAAATAAAATTGATGCGACCTAGAACTTATTACAGCACTTTATACACCAACCATATAACAGCAGCAACAAGCACTGTTTGAATCCCAAGTATTCAATAATGTTTGCAATAAATAACCAAAAACTAAATGGTGGAAATAAGCAAAAAAAAAATCTCAAATCTTTTGAGTACGTAAAATTCAAATGTATTATACATAAACTGAAGTGATGCTTACATGAAGAACATCGTTCCCGGAGTGCTCAAGTTCACGCCGAAGTACGCCAGAGCATGTTTCCTGCAAAGTTGAAAACACATCATCAGTAGCTAATAGATATGCAGCATAGACAGTGCAAATTACGAAAACTAGGACCAAAAAAATGTAATGAGTAGTGAGAAGCATGTTTGTGTAAATCTATATGTCAAGTAAAACTATAGAGAGATGAAGAAAGTATATAACTTACAATGTGTTCTTTGAAGTCAGTGCTAGTGCCATAGTCAGTGCACTTGTCGCCTATCCGAAGGAGGAGGATCCTCCAGCTGCTCATTCTTGAGAAAGTGTGAAACACTTGAGAGCGAGCAACAGCGAGGCTCAAAGAAAGTGAGGAACTGTGTATGACAGCTGCATCAACACGATAATGGTAAGAGTATACAGCAGTTAGTTTGGGTTGGGCTATCCAACCCAAATTGAACAGACTCCCAAGAGGAAACGACTCCCAAATTGAACAAACAAAGCAGTTCTAAATGCAAAACTCATAACTTGAGCATACCCAGCGGTTCTAAATGCAAAACCAATCTAGACCTAAAATGAGTGAGTCCTGGGACTGAGATTGAGTAAAACAATTCACCAGGAAAAGAAACCTTGAGGATTTGGAGAGGGTCAACGTCGGGTCTCCGGCGAGAGGGCGGTGATCACCGGCGAGGGAGCGAAGGAGGGGCAGAGCAGAGCAGCGACAGAGTGAGAGAGAGTCTAGGGTAGGGTTGAGATTGGGAGTGACACTGATTTCATTCAATTTCATATGTGATCGCATGTGTGAGGGTGCATTGTATGTCTCTCCTTCCTTCCAATCCAATTACACAACTATTTAATAAGTCCATTTTACCCCTCTATTATCTCATCTAAAATCTGTTTGCCCTTGGAACACTGAATTCACAGCGAGTTCGAGGCGGGTTTTATGATTTTTGTTTTCACTCAAATTGACTACAAGCTCAGAAAATTTGGTTATTCTCGTTCAAACCCCATCAGATCTGGGATAACAAGTCCGGTTCAACATTTTTGAGGTTATGTTAAACTTAAAACATAAGAAAAATGTAACTTTAGCACACTTAAATATCTACGATTTTCACTTTAGTAAATATAACTTTCGTTTTTGTATGTATGGTGTCTTAAATATTGATTTTTTTTCATTTTAGTAAACTCTTCAAATTTGGTTAATGTTTAGGCTGAAATGTATTGTAACTTGTGACAAATTTTACTAGTCCAAAACAATATATATATATATATTATTTATTTATCAGTTACATTGTTAAAAGTTTATTATACCTTTTAGTTTATATTCAACTTGGGGGTACAATTAGCATTTCCAGTTTAATAAATAATTGATTTTTCAAATTTTATTTATGAAAGAGTAATTTTGTCATTTTAAAAAAATTTAATGGAATATGCTTAAAATTTTAACAGTGTAGTAAAGTGAAAATTATGAATAGTTAGAGTATTATACAAGCTAGAACGAAAGTTAAGTGTATTATAGTGAAAATCGTTGATACTTGATTGTTTTAGAGTGTCATTTCTCCTAAGATATATTCAGATTTCATGTTTGCATTCAGTTTTAATTATGCTCTTTATCAATATTTTATATCTGACAAT